>CALNVZ010003434.1:5363404-5394222 GCA_940671915.1 Paracentrotus lividus | reverse complement strand
CAAAGCGACAGAACAAACTCTTTCATGTGAAATAGAAAGAAGTTTTTTCGTGAACTACGATCAAGCAAGAGTGAAGTTAGAGAAGCCCCACCGACAGAGGAAACGAGCAGATACTGGAAGGCCTATGGGAGAATGATGTCACTCACAGAGAAGCTCCTTGGATACAGTCTGAAAGGAGAAATGGGAAAATGTACCAGCTCAGCAACTGACGGATTTGACATTATCAGAGCTTCAAATATCATAAAGCTCACAGAACTGGAATAGTCCTGGACCAGACGGCCTGCAGAATTTCTGGATAAAGAAATTTAGTACCAGTCACATTCCTCTCCTACATGCCATCAATGACATAGTTAAAGGAGTCAGACATATCGAAGCATGGCTGCCAATCGGAAGAACATACCTTCTATACAAAGGCAATGACTCAACAAAGGCAAGAACTACAGGCCAATCACATGCCTCAATACCATGTACAAGCTACTTACATCAACGCTTGCACGGCACATTGAGCGGCATATCGACGACAATGACATCATGGAGTCTCACAAAGGCTGCCGAAAGGGAAAAAAGGATGCAAGGACCACCTCTTGACAAATAAGGCTATCACCGGGAATGCTCGTCAGAGACAAACGAATCTATCCATGGCATGGATAGACTACAAAAGGCATACGATAGTGTACCACACAGCTGGATCATCAAAATTATGGAGGTGTATCATATCAACCCACACATCATACAGTGCATATCTGAAAGCATGAAGTTGTGGAACACAACTCTGACACTAACAAACAGACGCATACTCAATGAAGGTAGACGAGTCCGGATCAAGAGAGGGATATTTCAGGGAGATTCATTGTCCCCCTTACTATTCTGTCTTGCTCTCAACCCAGTATCCTCCCTCTTGCAAGCTACAAACTTCGGATATAGATATAAAGGAAAATGATGTTACGGCGACAGTAAATCATTTGGTCACATGGATGACATCAAGCTGTATTGCAAAAATGATGATGAACTTCAAAGTCTGATAGCCATTGGTTAAACAATTCACAGATGACATTCGGATGGAATTTGGCATTGAAAATGTGCTAAGAATTACACTTATCCGCGGAAGAAGGGTGGAGACAGGTGATATGCCCCTATCTGACGAGGAAGTATCAATAAGAACTGACGAATGAATCCACCTACAAATACCTTGGCATGATGAGAATGACATCATCAGCCACAACGTAATGAAGAGAAGGCAAAGACAGAGTACAAACACAGACTGAGGCTCATTATGAAATCTGAACTTAACGCCAAAAACAAGATGGAGGCTATCAATACACTTGCTATCCCCGTGCTAAGGTTATAGTTTTGGAATAATAAACTGGAAAATCGATGATATACGAGGGCTGGATGTCATGACAAGGAAGCAATTGACAATGCACAGACTCACCACCCAAAAGCTGCTGTTGAAAGGTTGTATCTCCCCCGCGACCTTGGAGGAAGAGGTCTTCAGCAGATAGAAACGGTATGGAATATGGAGTTAATACAGCTTGCCAATTACCTATCCAGTCCCAAGGATACATTGACAAACATATCTCACGATTATGACAAAGCCCAGCCAATTTACTCAAGTACGAAACAAGCATTGAAGACATTGACTGATCACCAGATAACTCTACCAGTGGGGGAAAAAGAGCAGAACAACTGAAACGTTCCTTGAACAAAAGATTGCAGACAAATCTACAGGCAAAACGTCTACACGGTCACCAGACAAAAACAATCGAATCGCCAGTTCGTTGACAAAAAGAACACCAACGGATGGCTCAAATCTGCTGGTCTAGAAAGAGAGAAACGGAAGGGTTTATATTTGCCATACAAGATCAGGTAATCAAGACACGGGCATATGAGAAATCCATTCTGCAATCAGATGTAGAGGACACGTGCAGAGTATGTGGGAAAGAACCTGAGACTCTAATGCATCTGGCATCAGGATGCCCCATCTTGGCCCAAACAGAATATATCAGCAGACATGATAACATTGCCAAGCATATACACTGGCAACTTCTAAAGGATCGTGGGACTCAAGCATGGACCATCCATGGGAACATCAGCCACAGACAATCACCCTGGCTGATAAAAGTACCATATATTGGAACTGCGGCATAATGACAGACAGAGCTATCAACTGTAACAAGCCAGACATCATCGTAAGGAGAGGGACACAAAGTTAACATCATCGAAGTATCCGTCCCTCACGACATAAACATCGCAGTCAAGGAAAGGGACAAGCGGCTAAAATATCAAGACCTGAGGATCGAGATCGAACGAATGTGGAACGCCAAGGCAGAAGTCACCCCGGTGATAATTGGTCACACGGGATGGTAAAGAAGGGAATCGAGAGTCTCATCACCAAGATCTCCCCGAACATCAAGATCTACGATCTTCAAAAAGAAGCATTCTCGGCACAACTAGAATGATCCGAAAACACTTGGACACTAAAAAGTTGCACTTGAAATCACTTTGTGCTTTTGTTAAAGCAAAGTCTTTTTAAGGAAAATTACGGACTTGATCCTGTTTATCAAAAATAAAATAATAATAATAATAATAATAATAATAATAATAATAATAATAATAATATAATAATAATAATAATAATAATAATAATATAATAATAATAATAATAATAATAATAATAATAATAATAATAATAATAATAATAATAATAATAATAATAATAATAATAATAATAATATAATAATAATAATAATAATAATAAAAATAATAATAATAATAATAATAATAATAATAATAATAATAATAATAATAATAATAATAATAAATAAATAAATAAATAAATAAATAAATAATAAAATAAAAATGGTTATGTTGTAGACTATATATTCATAGAGAGAAAGAGAGAGAGACAGACAGAGACAGACAGACAGAAGGGGGAGAGAGGAATTGTTAGAGGAGAAGAAGAAGAAGAAGAATAGAGAGGGGGAGCAGGAAAGTGACAGGAATAGAGAGAGTTAAAGAAGAAGAAATTAAGAAAGAGAAATATAGTACAGCAGAGAAGTAAGAGGAAGAGTGAGGAAGAGAAGAAGAAAAGGATAAGAAAAAAAGCAGACAACAGAGAGTATAAAGAAGTGAGGGAGAGAGAGATAGAGCAAGAATAAAAACATGTAATGGAGAGAGTTCTAGAGTATAAAGAAGTGAGAAAGTGAGAGAGAGGGTGGGAGAAAATGATAAGAAAAGAAGAGATAATAGAGAGTATGAAGAAGTGAGAGGAAGAGAGAGGTAGAGAGCAAGAATAAAACAAGTAAAGAAGAGAAAAGAAAGTGGAGGAATGAAAGACAGAGGGGCTAGGGTGGACAAGGGAGGTAGACATAAATAGATAGTTTCAAATGTCGAAGCATAATTTCCAGATTCAATGATCCGTTATAAACACTCTTTAAAATATTAAGTTAAGATAGGATTATTGTTTTAATATTTACATAAATATAAAAACATTTGACACTAACAAATAATTCAATGAAATATTAAATCCAGACCACATATCAAAGGATGCAAGAAAATGTGAGTAAATTATCAAAAGATAAGAAAATAGAAAATATAAAAATTGTTGATTTCCATAGCACCTTCAACACCCATAATTGAAAGCACCATTATTATCATGACAACATTGAGTGCATTTAGCCTACAATCACCGCTACATTCTAACAGACATGACATTTAGAGATATTTTTTGGTTCCAAGATGAAATAACATATTATTTCAAGCCTTTTAACTTTTGTTACCTGGGCCTCTTTCAAGAAGCAAAAAAGGTCTGATATTTGACTGGTCTATCTATATTTTTACATTCATTTTTAGATCCACATCAGAAAATTATGTTACTGGAAAGCGAGACAGCGAGTAATTGGTGCTTGGGTTGGGAACATGATGAATTCATTAGTTGGAAGATGGTGGATGACGGGATAGACTGGATAATGTTGGGCTAGTACAGGGGGTGTTTCACAAAGACTTAAGTAGACTTAAAAATTGCACTTAAATCGTTACTTTCAGGTGTTATATTACGCATCACTTCATTGGATTGACCATGCTTAGGGGATGCACGCCACTGTTATAGAAATGGTTAGAACGTTATACAAAGTCTTTACTAGTTCACAGACAAGACAGCGAGACGTGATATTCATGTATGTTCAGCCATGTTTAATACCCACACAACCCAGTCTCATATCTGGAGAGGTGTAGTCTAAGTTAAAGTTGTTCCAATAATGCACATTATTCAACATCTCCCCCCAAGTATTTTTACAATAAATTTTGAAACACTATATGGAAGTGTATGGGTATATGTATTGTGAAGTCCATCTATTTGTCTTTTTGCACAAAGTTTATTCGAAGTATCCAGTTCAAATTCCCTATGTTCCTCTCTTACATGGTCAACCGGTTTGGTTGCTTGACTAGTCGTCTGAAGCGGGTGCGATATCCTGGTACGTCTTCGGGGACTTGGTTACGGGGGCCGTCTCTACCTCCCTGGGCAGGTGGGGGATTGGGAGGTGGATCAGGACCAACAAGGTCGTTATCATCGAGGGGGGTAGCGGCAGTCTTGTCTGGGATGATGACTTCTGGGCTACCGAGTGCTACCAAGGCGCGTTTGTTACGTCTCAGCCTACCGTTGTCAGTTTGGACGATGTAGAACCTTGGATGATGGGTTCCACCGACTACTTGCCAACGTCGAGCTTGATCTCGGATCCACACTTGATCACCTTGCTGGAGGGTCGGTAAAGTGCGGGTTCTATGGCATTTGTTGTAGTTCGATGCCTGATTTGAGCGATATTGACCTTCTTTCACTCGCATCTGGAGATCATATCTTCAACTGATTTTGAGAGACCAGGCCACCAGACTGAATTTCTAGCCCTGGCTCTGCACTTCGTAATACCTAGGTGACCCTGGTGTAAGCGTTTCAGGATGTCCAGTCTCAAGACCCTGGGAATGACCAATATTTCATCATACAAGAGCAAATCATCAACTACACTGAGGTGTCCCCTCTGTTCGAAATACTGCTTCACGATAGGATTCTGAGGCATGTACTCAGGCCATCCGTCCTCACAGTACTCTCTGATCAACGCACATTCTTCATCAAGCCGTTGTGCGTCCCTAATCTCCTGCAGTCTCTGGTCTGTTGCAGGTAAAGTGAGGGTAGATGAAGATGCGAAAGCTTCCATCAGTTCATTCAGTTCAATGTCCGCAGGCTTTGGGCACGCTACTGGTGCTCTTGAGAGTGCGTCCGCTGTGACTTGTTGCTTTCCTGGTATGTATTCTGTAGTCGCATCGTATCTCATCAACCGTAGCCGAAACCTCAGCACCCGAGGGGGCAACTTTGACAATTCCTTCGTGTTTAGTAGTGACACCAGAGGCTTGTGGTCAGTTTCAATCTTGAAGGACATACCAAGGACGTAGTCATTGAACTTTTCGCATGCCCATGTGGCTGCCAGAGCTTCCTTCTCTATGACAGCACAGGGCTGCTCAGTTTCAGTCAGTGACCGGGAGGCGTAGCAGACTGGTCGGTGATGTCCGTCCTTCTGAGTTTGGAGCAGTATTGCACCCATTCCTGTTGATGATGCATCAGCAGCAATAACTGTATGCAGTGAAGGGTCATAGCGGGCTAAAACTTCAGTACTATCTGTAAGCAGTTCCTTGATGTTCTCAAATGCCATCTGTTGTGGTTCATCCCAGCACCATTCGTTATCCTTCCTCAACAAAGCATGTAATGGTTCGTTCATTTCCGCTATTAAAGTTGGGTAGAAATTTCTCAACTTGATTGACCATGCCCATGAACCTCTGAAGTTCAGTGATTGTTCGTGGTGCAGGAAACTCCCGGATGGCTCGTGTCTTGTCAGGATCAGCCCGGACACCTGTAGCATCCACAACATGTCCCAAGAATTTCACAGTCTGTCTTGAAAATTCACACTTGTTGTTGAGGGTAAGGCCTGCCTTCACAAAGCGTTGTAAGACGGCCCTCACTTGGTTGTCATGCTCTGTCTTCGTTGATCCATGTATGAGAACATCATCCATGTGGCAGATGACTCCATCCAAACCCTCCAAGATGCTGGACATTGTGCGCTGGAATATCTCAGGGGCGGATGTGATCCCAAACGGTTGCCTATTGAAACAAAACCTACCGAATGGTGTGATGAACGTAGTGAGAAGCTTTGATTCCTCATCTAAGGGCAGCTGCCAGAATCCACTGTTTGCATCCAGCTTGGTGAAGATAGTGCCTCTTCCCAGCTTGGGAAGACTTTCCTCAACTGATGCCATTGGGTGCACTTCTTGCTCCACTGCTTTGTTGAGCTGTGTAAGATCAACACAAATCCTGAGGGCTCCACTCGGTTTTGGGACCGGCACCATTCCGGAACACCATTTGGTAGGCACCGTCAGGGGAGAAATTACGCCTTGCTCCAACATCGAGTCAATTTCTTTCTTCACCTTGGGCAACAGAGGATGAGGAACCCTTCGAGGTGCATAAAGGCATACTGGCTTTGCCCCTGGGGATAGTGTGATGTGATGCTCATGTTCCAATTTTCCCAATCCAGTGAACAACTGTGGAAATTCTGCCCGAAAGTTTGCATGTTCCTTCGGAGCATCTTCGAGTTCTTCTACTCTAGTCAACAAATTCAGTTCTTTGCATGCTTTCCTGCTAAGCAATGGCTTATCTTGATTCCTGACACCATAGACAGTTTCTGTGATTCTTGTGTCCTTGTATTGGAGGATGGCTCGTAGCTCTCCCAAAACTACCAGCCTAGTTCTTCCTGGTCCATAGAGGCTCTTACCAGTTGGTTTCAGTTTCTTCCCGCGAAGCCACTCTAGTCCATCTGACAGTACTGTTACAGCAGCACTGCTGTCTAATTTAAAGTGCGTTGCGTTGCCATCAACAAGAACACTAGCACTCCAATAGTTCTCACTGGTGTCCTTAATCCACCCAAGAAAACAGTCTCCACTTCCTGGAAGTCTTCTACCTCATGTACAGTATTCTTTAGTCCCATTGGTGCACTGCGGCATACAGTTCGAAAGTGCCCAGACTTTCCGCACTTATGGCATGTAGCATCTCGAGCAGGGCACTTAACACGGTCATGTTTTTGCCTTCCGCAGAATATGCAACTGCTACCTTGATTTGTGGGTTTATCATGCTGAATGCGTTTCTTTGTGTCTGTGCTTGAATATCTCTGCTTCACTTGTTCGATATGAGCAACCTCATCGTGCATAGATCTAGCACTTTCACCACGAACAACCGATCTATTCGCTTTTCGAGCTTCCGTTTGTCTGCTCAGTTGAACCGCTTTCTCCAAAGTCAAATCCTCTTTCGCCTGCAGTTGGTCAGACAATCCATCATCTAACACACCAACCACTATTCTGTCACGAATGAGTTCATCTTTCAATGTCTTGTACTCACAATCTTGAGCTAATCGATATAATTCATTGATAAAAGTATCAACACTCTCTCCAGGCTGTTAGCTGCGCCTGTTGAATTTTGCTCGGGCAACTAGTGTTCTTTCGAATGTTAAAATGCTTTTCAAACGCTTCGGCAACGTTAGCATATGTGCATTTGGTTTCATCAATACCCTGGGTTATGAGTATGTCATCAGCGCAATCACCCATCGCATACAACAGTGTACTGACCTGCTTCTCCTCCTTCTCTGTAGCGAGCCCCGATGCAGTTCGATATCGGTTGAATCTCCTGTACCATTTTGCCCATGATTCTGCCTGATTGAGGCCAGCAACCTTCTCAAAACATTCTGGTAAGGGGAGTGAATTTTCCATCCCGGCTGCCACCATATAGGAATGGTTAGAACGTTATACAAAGTCTTTACTAGTTCACAGACAAGACAGCGAGACGTGATATGCATGTATGTTCAGCCATGTTTAATACCCACACAACCCAGTCTCGTATCTGGAGAGGTGTAGTTTAAGTTACAGTCGTTCCAATGATGCACATTATACAACAACTGTGAAATCTATCAATTAGATTACGTGTTATAAAAAAAGATGCGCGTAGAAGTTAAGTGCAATTTTAAGTCTTCTTGACTCTTTGTGAAACACCCCCCCCCCCCAGGTGATGTCGTCAAGGCCTTAGCCCCCAAGATGAAAGGCCAATGGGAAACTTTGTGGCTGCATTCCGTGGTTCAGTTCTAAAGGCATCCAAAACCAGACTGAAGCTCATCACACAGTGGCTACAAGTGATGGCTTTAAGATGTTAGGTTTTAAGATGTTGGTGATAACATAGACGTAACGTCTATGGTGATAAGTACTACCGTAATTTCGGCATTAGTTCTCAAAAGTTAACTCCAAAACTAGACAACCAGAACCACGACTGATTTTGACTATTCAACAAGGAAATAATTCATCACTTTCATATAATTATGCCTTGGATAAAGCATAGTGCAGCTTCCCATCCGCTGTGTTAAAACTTTCAGGAGCAGCTGCAATACAGGACCGATAGCCTGAAGTATATATAGTCTTGAAGTTCAGACACTGTTTTACACATCATACTGGACGAGGGTTTGCGCCCGTAGACTAGGTCTCAACTACATCACCAGTGAACACAGAAGACATAGGTCTCAACTACATCACCAGTCAGGCGCGTATCCAGGATTTTGCACCCCGGGGGGCCCGACGTGATTTTGGTGCCCCTGTGTACTTTTCAAAAAATGGCGCGCCCCCCTCCCCCCCCCCCCCCACCGCCGAGCAAACATAGGCCTACGGCTTAAATCCTTTAAGGAATTTAAGAAGAATTTATTCAAAGTTTTTTTTCTCAAACAAAAGTGATACACTAATAATTTCAAATTCAAGCGTGAAGCGCGATCAGATTTTTTTCTCTTCTTTACCACCAGAAAGCATTGAAACTTAGGGGTTTCAATTTTGTTTTGCTCCTCATCAGAATATCATATGAACGGAAATTGTAATTTGTCCATCAAAACGATTTGAAAGCAAGCAATACAAAATTATTCGAAATTTGACCATCAAGTAATGTGTAATTGACCAATGTAAATTGATGTTTTGCAGGTCATAATCCTCATAATCTGGTTACAAGAAAGAGAAATAGGCGAGCGCGAAGCGCGAGCGGAAATTTGATGTATCGGAATGATCTGAAAGCGGTACGTTTTATGCGTTCCTCAATAACACAATGTAATAACTTTTGGATAAATGATGCGAGCGCGAGCGAAAATTTTGCTCTATGTATAGAGACCAGGAGTTTAGGACCAATTTGGCCTCCATAATTTAAAGACCAATTTGTTGCCCAGCAACGAGTGTTCCCCAGTAAGTTTACATGTGAAAGAAAGATGAATTTGTATATAATTCTGCTTCCCTCCCTAAGTTTAAGATAAATTTGGCACCCCTCAGTTTAAGCTCATACATGTATATTTTTTGGGTCAATGTCCCTTTGTTTAAAATCAATTTGGTGCCCCTTAGTTTCAGGTCAATGTGAAATGCAAAAAATGTAATATGTAATTAAAAAAATGTATTTGATGGTATCCCATAATGTAAATTCTCTCAAGAGGAAAAACAAAAGTGAGCGTGAAGCGCGAGCTGAAATTCGGATGCATTCGAATGATTAGAAAACATGACATTTTATGCGTTCCTCAGGAACACAATGTAATAACACATTGGAAAAAATGATGCAAGCGTGAAGCGCGAGTGAAAATTTTGCAATGTAAATACAGACCAGGAGGCATGCAATTTTAAAATGTTGCTCTATCTACCATATTTTAAAGAATTGCAATTTGTTGCCCCAGTAGTTTCAGGCAAATTCGACACACTTCCACAAGTCTAGGATATAGTTGGAGCCCCTATAAGTTAAAGATAAATTTGGCGCCCCTACATTTGAGCCCAATCTGGCGTCCCTAGGTTTAAGATCAATTTGGTGCCCCTTAAAATAAGATCAAGTCGTCGCCCCTAAGTCTCAGGTCAATTCGGGGCCCCCTAAGTTTCTGATCATTTTGGTGCCCCTAGGATTAATCTTAATTTGGCGCCCCTAATTTTAAGATCAATTTGGCACCTTCTTAACTTCAGGTCAATTCGGCGCTCCTTAAGTTTCAGGTCAATTTGAAATGCAAAAACAAATGTAACATGAAATTAAATAAATTCAAATGTTTTGATGGTTAGAATCCCATAAATTATTAAAATGTAAATTCTGGTAAGATGAAAAACAAAGGCGAGTACGAGGAGCAAACGGAAATTTTAAAGTATTCAAATGATAAGAAAACAAAACAGTTTATGCGTTCCTCAAGAACACAATGTAATAACTCAATAAAAATTAAAATATGCGAGCGCGAAGCGCGAGCGAAATTTTGCTCCATGAAAGTTTAAAACTTTGCCCTTTCTAAATGAAGAATATTTTAAAGACCCCTTCTGTTTTTTTTGCCCCCTTAGTTTGTGGTAAATTCAGCACCCTCTCTAAGTTTAGGATAAAGTTGGAGCCCCTAAGTTAAAGTTAAATTTGGCGCCCCTACATTTGAGCTCAATCTGACGTCCCTAAGTTTAAGATCAATTTGGCGCCCCCTTAACTTCAGGTCAATTCGGCGCTTATAAGTTTCAGATCATTTTGGCGCCCCTACATTTGAGCTAAATTTGGCACCCCTATGTTAAAGGTCGATTTGGCGCCCTCTAAGTTTAAGTTCCATTTAGCACCCCCTAATTTTAAGGTCGATTTAGCGCCCTTAAGTTTAAGGTCGATTTGGAGACCCCTCCTAAATTTAAGGTTGATTTGTCGCCCTTAAATTCAAGGTCGATTTGTCGCCCCTAAATTTAAGGTCGATTTGGCGCCCCTGGGTTTAAGGTCAATTTGGCGCCCCTTTAAGTTAAAGTTCGATTTGGCGCCCCCTAATTTCATGGTCTATTTAGTGCCCCTAAGTTTGATTTTGCGCCCCCTAAATTTAAGGTCAATATAGCGCCCCTAAGTTTAATGTCGATTTGGCGCCCTTCTAAATTTAAGGTCGATTCGGCGCCCCTGGGTTTAAGGTCGATTTGGCGCCCTACCTATGTTTCAGGTCAATTTGGCACCCCCTCAGCTTCAGGTCAATTAGGCGCCCCCACCTAAGTTTCGGGTCAATTTAGCGCCACCACGTTGAATCTCATTTTGGCGCCCCTCTAAATGTAATTCCATTTGGCACCCCCCAAAAATTTAGCTTCGCCAAGTTTAAGGTCGATTTGGCGCCCCCTCCTAAATCTAAGGTCGATTCGGCGCCCACCAATGTTGCAGGTCAATTTGGCGCCCTAAGTTTAATATCAATTAGGCGCCCCCTCAGCTTCAGGTCAATTTCGCGCCCCCACCTAAGTTTCGGGTCAATTTGGCGCCCCTAGGTTAAGGTCAGTTGGCGCCCCCTAGGTTTACTGTCGATTTGGCGCCCCTAAATTTTTTAAGGGTGCCCCTTCCCCCTCCCCCCCCCCCCTTCCCCCTCCCCTTCCCTCCTCTCCCTTCCCCTCTCTTCCCCCCCCCCCTCTCTCTCTCTTTTTTTCCTTCCTCTTTTTCCCTTTTTTACTTTCCCTTTCTCCCTTTTTCTTCTCTTTTTGGCGCCCCCCTGCATGCCCCCCAGGGGGCCCGGGCCCGTAAATCCCCCCCCCAGAATATATGCATGCCAGTGAACACAGAAGACACAGAGACAGTGGGTGTGGCTAAATAGATCAGGCTATCGCCGTGACAACATTGTTAGCATGATCCTTACTATCGCTACTGAGTTGATCACTGATGGCTGAGCCTGACCAATAGAGGGGCATGACATCGCCCTTCTCTATCCGAGATTCCCTTAATATCGGTATCCGAAGAAGATCACTCACATACACCGCCTAGGAAAACAGAAATAAGAGAGAATTTTAAATTTTTGTAATTTTACGTACACAGCTGTAAAAAATTCTCAATCATCCAGGTTATTTTAACATGAACTAATCAGTAAAAACTGGTCAACGGGACTTAGTAGAACTGTTTGTTGACCATTGATAGGGTTGAATGAAAGAGAAAAACAAAAAAAGCGTCCAGTTGACCAGTATTTGATGTTTCTTTAATTCATTTGTATAATTACTGAATTGGGTAAGAGATACGTGTGCCTCCCTACAGAATACTGTTAAAGAGTATACCTTTTTTATTTGGGTGTGGAAACAAAATAACAATGCATTTATCATCATAAACATCAAGGTTTATCATGCATCTTAATAGTGAAATGAATGGGTTAAGATATACTATAGGATTTAACAGGATCATGTTATTAAAAAGTTAAAGTTTTAAAAATCTGGTTGTACCTCCTACATGTATGTGAATCCTCAAATTGTCAAAAGTGCTTAAAAATATCTAATTTTGTGGACAATTCTAAATTTTCTTTTAATTTAGATCTTCCCTATTAACTTTCATAGTGTGTCTTTCCTCCTTAAAGACTAAAGACATTTAGTTAAGTATTTCACTCCATATATGCCAACATCAGAAAGACACAATCAGAAATATATGAGAAATACTGGGGGAAATGCAAAAATCTGTGTTTTGGTTTAACCTACCACCAAGATGGCTACCACAAGACCCAGGGTGCTTCCAGCAAGAACATCACTCCAATGATGTTTGTAACTGATACTCTAGACAGAGCAACCAAAATGGCTGCCATGGTACCAACAAGCTGAAGGAAAGGCCTCAGAAGAGTGTCTCCAAACACTTCAGGAATCATAAGGGCTTCAAGGTATATCTAAACTGAAAGTATAGATGATCATTCTGTTAGGTTGTTCTGTTATTTGTTGCTTTATTCCTACTTTTTGTAAGTTTAGTGGGGAACTCGCCTCTGAAATCAAGTAGATAACAATTAGTGAAAGGCCTGAGAAAAGAAAAAAAAAACAAATATACAAACAATCAAACAAACAAAAATAAGAAGGGCAGATTGAATTCATGATTGGAAAGCTTTAGGAAATATTGTAATTATTATACTTGTGAAAATAGGAATGGGGTTCCCCCTTAAATTCTATGCAACTTGTTTGATTGTCTGGAACCAATCCGCCTGTATAAGAGTTGATGGAGAATTCACAGAATATACAGACATTAAGAGAGGAGTGAGACAAGGGTGTGTAATGTCTCCTGATCTGTTCAATCTATACAGTGAGATCATACTCAGAAACCTAGAGAGCGAAAAAGGCATCCAAGTAGGAGGACACAACATCACAAATATTAGATATGCTGACGACACAGTGTTAATAGCAGAATCTGCAGAAGGATTACAAAAACTCCTAGACATAGTAGTTAGAGAAAGTGAAAGAATGGGACTGAACATCAACTACAAAAAGACAGAAAGCTTAGTTGTTGCAAAAAAGGACAGCCCAAGATGCAGCCTGAAACTGGGAGACAAAGACATCAAACAAGTACAGTCCTTTAATTACCTTGGAAGCATCATCACAGAAGAGGCCAGATGCGAGAAAGAGATCAAACGACGAATAGCCTTGGCAAAGTCTGCTTTTTCAAAGCTGCGCAATCTTCTCACAAACAAATCACTAAGTATGAGAACCAGAATTCGGGTGCTGCAATGTTATGTTCATCCCGTTTTAATGTACGGAAGCGAAGCTTGGACAATAACAACAGATATGAAGAAACGACTGGACAGCTGTGAAATGTGGTTCTTTAGACAAATGTTAAAAATCAAATGGACAGATAGAGTTAGCAATGAAAATGTACTCAGAAAAAAATGTTAACCACAAAGTACTCAGCAATATAAGAATTAGACAGTTGAAATTTCTAGGACATTTATTACGTAAAGAGGGTCTGGAGAATTTGTCATTGACAGGAAAGATCGAGGGGAAGAGAGGTAGAGGAAGAAAAAGAATACTGTGGATGGACAGTTTGAAGAAATGGCTTGAAGAGAAAGGAATAGAAGATAGTGGATCACAAGCCATAATGCATAAGGCTAGAGACAGAGAGTTGTGGAACAGCATGATTGCCAAAGTCAATTGATACGGCACTAGAATAGAATAGAACTTGGTGGCATTTGGGACTGTGAAAATTGCACAAAAATCCAAAGGAAAAGTCCTGAAAATCTTGATGCATTACAAAGAAATTGCAGTTTAGAAAGGGGAGCAGGATGACACCAAACATTTCAGGGTTAGATGTTCATATTCAAAGATCCATAGTAAACTCTTTCATTTCAACTACCCAGAATCTAAAGAATCATCATATAGCTCCAACTGGTCTCACTAGGCAACGTCCTCTATTGGTGGAGCTAAAAAAGTAGAATATAATGAATATTCATGAGATGATATAATGGTAATGGGCAATTGCACTTAGATTAAGTTCACGGGGATACAAACTTAGCCCACTGAAACATTCTTTGTTGCAGACATATATTTAATATAACATTTAATTTTTTTACGCTTCTTTATTACCTTGAAATAATTCTACATCAGCTTTGGTTCTCTTAGTTCCTTCAACCCATTTATAATAAATAACACCATACAATGCTTCCCTCTTTAACACAATGGAATGGTGCCATACATGACATCATGCAAGATGCGATCACCATACTTAGATTGAACCAAACGAAAAAAATTCTTGTTGTATGTGTATGAACTAACATTTGCAACAAAATGTTGAATGGCAATATCAATGCAACACCCAACATTATATTTTTCCAACAAACAATATAGCGGTGTCATAGCGTTGAAACTTACACATGCAAGTAAAAACAGAGATATTGATTTTTCTGTTATTTGGATAGGTTATATATGCTCATTGATCAACACCTACTAAAACGCGAGCACATACACATCTCGACTGGGGGAGACAAAGAAACACGCATGCTTCAGAGAGAAAAATAACATTCCATCGCAAGTGTCACGAAAGTTATTCCAGTAAGAATATAATACAATAACTTTTCACTTACAACTAAACCAAAGAAGACTACAAATTGGAACCCTTGATTTGCTTTAAAGTGGTAAGTGCATAAATTCTGAACTTTACCCCCTTGATGTAAATGAGGCCTTTTTTCATTTACCCTGTATCAGCTTTTAATGTTGCACCATGCACACACAAGCTCTATAATTTTCTGTTTTGGGAGTTAATTGCCAATGTGATTTAAATAAACTTCCCAATATACATATTCCCAATTTGATGGTTTTTAATCAACAAGTTATTATCTCTCGGCAATAGGCAAGGTTGACTATCCATGAAAGTAATTCTACTCAAAATCAATTCAAACCATCCAAGCAAACTTTTCTTTAGTAGACAGCAAATGAATTTTTTTTAGCCTGAAATTCAACTTTTAAACTTACTTTATCCCAACTTTTGGCATGAGCAACCCTTGTATAATATAAGCTTTGATCAGGAAAATATCCTATATTTTGATATAAGAGACAAATTTCTCATCGGTCGCCATTTTAATATTTCAAATTCCTCTCCTTTATACTTTTTCCTAAACACATTTCATGTAATTTTCTTTTTAGAACAAGCTCTTGCTACAATGCCTCCATCCATTATCAAACCATTTTCAAGGTTCTTTTCATTCATGCTACTATTGAATAAAAGAAAAAATCTGTGAAATAATTGACATACAAATTCTACAATCACTATTTGTGTACCTGTGGAATTCCCCATGACAATGGAATGCGTAGGTGGTTGTATTTTTGGAAATTTGGACGCTTTTGTTCATTTTTTCCTTTCTTTTTGCTTCTTCTTTTTCATTATTGGTTAATGCAGCATTTCTAAGCTTTGTGTTTGTATGGTCTGTCATGTAGTGTATATTTAATAACTCATACATATTATCTGCAGTGAACGTATAAAGTTGTTCACATCGCTGAAATCACCAATAATAATTAATAGATGTCCAATTTACAACCTCATAATATTTGACTAATCTCTATCAACAGCATTGTGGATTTGGACTAGCTCAAGATTCAAAGGTTTATTCTGAAGGATCAAGGCTATATTGGTTAGACATATTTGTTTTTCTGTATACCTTGTAATGAGAAAAATAACTAGTTCATCGGTATCACCACGCGTGGAACAAAAAATACGTTCTGACAAAGGATTTTATCGGCTTAATTGTCTCAATAGCAATTCTGTGTGGAAGTTTTGTATCCCCCACCTAATGCTTTCATATAAAGCAAACAAATTGATCAACAAATGAAGGAGAGGAAGCAATTTTTGTGATTTATGAATAGATTTCGCATAAATGACCATAAATAATTTTCTAAACAAAATATCAAAATTCTGTGTAAAACTTAAGTTTGGTGACCCTCATGTAGTTTTTCGATTCGGCAAGAGTTCTTTTTGCGACAGCTACCCAAATTGAAAAATATAGTAGACCTCTATGTGGAAATGGTTTATAATAATATTTTAAACATAGACTAGGGTTAACTTAGGGTTATGGTTAGGGTTATATTTTTAAAAAATGATATTTTAATAATACAAAAATAACAACAAAATACAACTTGCAGTTTATTTAGTCAAAAAACACAAGAGGAATAGCAGGAGTCGAACCCGAGTCTTCAGCATCACTGTCTTACTCTCACACCACTAAGTTACACCAACGAGACGACTTGCACACTGCCGAGAAGTTTTTTATTTTTGAATCGATTTTGAATAGCAAAAGGTGGATGTCCGATAAATTATACATACGCATGCGCACAGCCACAGGTGGGTTGTTATCGATTTTTTTTTTTTTTTTTTTTTTTTTTTTGCTGTTGTTGCAAGAGGAACTCTATCCTTTGATTCTTTACATGAATATATTCAATGATACTAGATCTAATTATCGGTCATCATATCATAACTATAATCATTCAGCACACCATCCGAGTATGGAGCGTGTTCTGCAACTAACTTACAAATTACTAGGCCTAACTGTTAGATCTAACGTTAGTAAGATATTCCATGATGGTATAAGCAGAGGCCCTACAACTAACGTGGAATTGAGCATGTGGGGCAGCAATAATAATTTGATAATGTCACAATTTCTTCACGCATTCCATGCTCGGGATTCGCGTTAAAAATAGAATTATGACATAAACGGCTATTCCGTGTTTGATGAAACTGGTCGCCTCATCCAATTGAGGACACAAACGTAAACGATTTCTAAAGGACTTCTCACCTCAGCGATTTTGAAAAGAATCGATGCGAAGGGCTTTGTTCCCGATGCGAAAATCTTTAGAGCTAGTTTGGAGCTAGTATAGTGTGCATGTGGCCGTGGTTGGAGAAATATATAGTTATACCAGAGAGAATATAACGGAGAGGTGCGAGTTCGCTCGATAACACGCGAAATTGTGTAGTAGTACCATAGAGTTAAGTGCGTATTTAACTCTGTGAGTAGTACTTCGATATAGTCTGGTTTCAAGACACTTGCTTTTATCCGTCGATTACGAAAGTATCGTGTGAATATAGCCTTTATCTAGACGTATCTCCTCCATTTCCCACGCTATTATTGTGAACGTTGTGTTGGATTAAACGTTAATTCAATAAATGGCTTAAATTGGTTTAGCCCCATATAATACTAGCTGCCCCTCAGAAAACATAATGAGTGGCGACGGCCTGCTTGGGATGGGGGGAGGGGCGGGGGACACATTGCATGGGGTTCCTATAGGCTCTTTTCCAATTATTTTCATTATTTTTTTTGTTACAATGTCCATGTAAATTTCAATTTTAGCATGTTAGAATTTGTACTTTAAGGGTATCCGATTTGTTTTATTTGGTATTTTTTAGGTCTTTTTCAGAGAAAAAAATTGCCAATATATAGAAGCCAAACCCATTCCCCACCACCCCCCCCCCCCCAGTTATCAAATTTCCGCTCTAAGTACAATTCTTTTGTTTCTATTGGATGCCTAAATTATATATAAAATATATATATATATATAATATATATATATATATATAAATATATGTAAGTATTATTACTAATGACTGCTTGTTGACAATAGCTCCGCCCTGGCCCCCATCCTCCCCCCCAAAAAAAAAAAAAGAATAAAAAAATTAAAAATTGGCTAACAAAATAATAAAACAAATAAATAATAAAAACTAAAATTAATAAATAAAAAATTATTTAAAGAATAAAACTTTTAAAAAGCAACACATAAAAAGGAAGGACCAAAATTTTCACTCCAGTTTGCCAATAAAATGCGTTCTCTCCCTGCCTCCCCTCCATTTTCTTTGAGTGTTTCAGCCGCTTCCCCCCCCCCACCCTTCTCTTCTCTCTCTCTCTCCTGCTCTCCCTCTCTCTCTCTCTCTCTCTAAATCTTTCTCTTAGCTTCTCACATGTAGGCCTACTTTACTTCTCATTTCATTCTCTTTACCAAACTTGATGGTCAAAAAGACAAACAACTTCATGTTCTATGGTGTTAGGACAACATGTTCAGGCGCATTCTGAGGCAAAGAGGCTTAGTATATATGGAAAACATTATCTGTTAAAACAATGTTATTATTTAAGTATAAACTATCCGGCACAGTGCCAAAATTATACTTCAAAAAAAAAATATATCAAAACTAAGATAGGTACCCCCATTCAAATATTGCAGTCCCACATTCATGCCTCACAAATTTTAATGCATAAATTGGCTCATTTTGCATTGAACTCAATGCAAAACAGAACAATATATTTAGTATAAATATACCTCTTCAAGCTTTTCTCTTCAAAGAGGATCTTTTGGACTAATACATGGGATATAATAAGTTCAACTACCATAAAATGTGAAAATATTGAGTAATCTCACATTGTCACACTCTTCAAAAGAAAAAAAAAGTAAACAGGGATCGAAAGTTCTACACAAATTTGAGTGTATTATTTATACGAGTTTTGTCTCTTTTTCACAAGGTTTGTTTTTTCCACACAAGTTCAAAAATTATTTTATGTTAAGTGAGATGTTCTAGACTATTTTCAAGGATGATTTGAGACTGTTCGGGCATCTTCAATTATTTTATATGGAAGTAACCTATCTAGAGAAGACCAGCATAATGAACTACATAGTACTTGTAATGTATATTCAAACAAAATTATAATATACAAAATAATTTAAGCCTGGAAAGTGAGCTTTCAGCTTTTGAAAAATCATAAACTATACCACATTTCTTTATTTTCTTGGTATATTTTCAAAAAAAACTGATTTGCAAAATGAAATATCCAAATATATCTATCTTTGCAAAAAAGAGCAATTATACTTTATGCATTTACAGAAGGAGCAAATAATATATTAAGAGGCCTACCTGACTATGTTATGTAAGTAAAGGGAAAGTATCTTTAAAAATAAGACATCCATCGATATGTAACTATATGCTGTTAAATAATTTATGATTTCTGAGCAAGCTTGGTCGTACAGCCTGTGCTTGCAAGCAATGCATTAATATTCTTTATGTTCTTTTGTTAATCACATTGTACTATGTAAACCATATCTGCATCTGTTATAGAATTGTTCACTATAACATTTTTCACCACACTAACATCTATAAAATCTAATTGGTTGGCAATCCTTCATTGAATATAAGTTAAAATATCAGTCTGGTCTTGGTGGCCTATGGAATTTTCATTTGGAAGCCTCACATCAAATAGTTGCCATTCAATATAAACATGATGAAGTTACTACTCCTATATAAAAGCAACTTTGATGTATGCACAATTATTGGCTTGGCAGTATTACACACCAATATTAAACATTCCACAGAGTGATAATCTACTCACACAACTGCAGATTGTAAAAATTTACTTATACTACTAAAACTGTCAGCCAAATATATATTAAGATGTAAACCATGTCTGCAGAATCAATTTGATGTGACGTTTCCAAATGAAGCTAATGGAAAGGTCATAAATGAATGTAGGTTGCATGGCAGTCTTTTAATAACATCAATTATATACCCTGGCTGAAACTTCACACTAACAATTCATCTACATAAAGACACAGGAGGCTATGAATTTTTTTTATAAAAACATTATTTTGGATCAAGGACTCTCACATATACAATTTTGCCAAATACGCCTACAAAGTCCACTAGCTGCATACATTACATGTAGATTCTATAGAACGGTGATGCTTGGAAGTGCTTCTCACAAACTGATATCGATGCAGATAGTAAGGGGGGCCGTTCTACAAGGTCATTCCTATCACTCGCTTTCCCACTCCTTGGATCTTCACAGAATCTATAAAAAAATTGTACAATATAATGTGCAATGTTATTTGATAAATACTTGAAACTCATTCATACAATTGTCATTAACAGTTTAATTAGTGGTGAGGTGGGTGGGGGGGTTGGTTGGCCCGTATACTTAACGAAAAGAAAAGCCTGCTTGGCTTGTTTGTCTCAGGATTAAGCTAAAAAACATATGTTGAATAATGCTTATCTTCATCAATATTTGATCTGTGAATATTTTTCTAATAGACACATCGTCTACATGATTTCAAATAATAACAATTTAGTGCAATAATGTCCAAGCTCCTGCAATAAATCACACATTTCAACTCAATGTTGAGGGTCTGTGGCATTTCACACACAATCCAATCCAGCGTCCCGGGGCCAACTCCCGGGGGCTAATTAGACCCTACCTAGTCCACGTTAACGACAAAGTAATACCCTCACCCGCCCATCTCTCCCCCGGCTCCGTCGTGTCGGGTCTTCGACATTGGGCAACTGTCTTGGGAACCATACATCGCTTGTTTATATCGGCTTAGATTTTGTTTATTACAGTTAAGACTTAGATCCAGTTGAAAAATACAATTAATGAAACCTAAGCCATTTATATATTGCCACAACGAACAAATAACCCTTGCCTCTGACCCCAAAAATGAAATGAAATAAGGTTGTTCCTTACCAAAATTCTGGCGCTTCCGAAAAATAATGTCCACGCGCATGCGCAGAACACTTGTTCAACATTTAGTAGATGAGCTATTTTTCCAAAAGGAAACCCAAAAAGGAGGCATAGTCACTGACTTTTTTGGGAGGTCTCAAAGAGTTTAAAAGGCCTTATTATACTAGAGAATTTATCGAATTTGTTAATAAAATAACATTTGCAATCGTTTCAAAGAAAATAAGGGTATATTTATCCATTTTGAAAAAAATGTGTTTTACGTGTTAAACAAGGCATTTACCATTTTTTCGTTCTGCAAAAGAGGCATAGTCACTGACTTTTTTGGGAGGTCTTCAAGAGTTTAAAATGCTGATTGTATTAGGAAATTTATTTAAATTGATAAAATGACATTTCCAGTCATTTCAAAGAAAAAAAAGGGAATCGTAATCAATTCAAAATATTGTGTAAGTCCATAGGCTACGTTTATAACCCACCAGGGCAGTAATGTCCATGTGCCTAACGTAGTGCATCAAAAGGAGGCATAGATACCAACATGGGGCAGAACTTTTTTAGGCAGTGGGCTTCAAAAGTCAAAGAGAGTCAAGAAAAATGCGTTACGACATAGTCACTGACTTTTTAGGGGTTCAAGAGTTCAAAATCTTAATATGTATTAGAAATTTATTCAAATTTATAAATTAGCATTTCCAATCGTTCGAATGAGAAAAAGGGATAATTATCCATTTCTAAAACACGTGTTTTTTACGTGTTAAACATAGGCGATTACCATCTGCAAAAGGAGGCATAGTCACTGACTTTTTTAGGGGGTCTCAACTGTTGAAAATGCTTGATTATGTTAAGAAATTTATTTAAATTTGATAATATCCACGTTTTCAATCATTTCAAAGAACTACAGGGGGATATCAACTGATTCTAATTGCTTGTATTTTACGTTCAAAACTCAATTGAGGCTCAAAGTTCATAATCATACATAGTCACTGACATTTTTGGTAGGTTTTCTTTAAATCAAGGTTGTAATATAGATATAGATGACTGCCATGAGGTGCAATAGTTGTTTCTAAAGCTCGAGGGGCCTTCCATCCAGCTATACCCCGAGCTTGCGAGTTAGCTGGATGGAAGGCCCCCGAGAGCCTTTAGAAACAACTATGCCCCGAATATTAAGGCAGTCACTATAATATTTTATATACCGAAGAAAAACTCACCATTTTTTTTTTTTTTTTTTTTTTTTGGCCTAGCACCACCAGCGTAAAACCTCTGCAGAACATTATCCAGCTCTGAATTTGGCAGTTCACGCTAACGTTAGATCTAGAACTAAAAACATTCACGGAAAATTTCACGGAATTTTTAGTGTTCTTACCATCTGCTGCATGAATTAAACACTGATCTCTCAGTGGAATTAAATCACGCAATTGATCTTCATCCAAAAAGTTCGAATCGCGGAACGCTGTCCTGTGCCATTGTTGCATTAAATTCACGTAAAAAAGTAAACAAATCAAATTAACCGCCTTGAAAGTTTCGTACCGTCTGAGCTGCGCAATCTATGTTAGCAATCAATTTATTGCATTGCGAATATACGGTGTCTGCGCTCGCACAAAACACGGATCGTATCAACAATTGACTGCCGTTGAAAAATGACTATTAAAACGACTATTTGAACGATGACTATTGAACTCTCAGCCTCCCTGGCCAGGCATGTGCTAAAACTATGACCAGAATTTTGACCAATCAGAACAGGATTATTCAACATTCTTAGCATGAGTTATATAACATGAATATTGAACCTTTTTACTTTGCTCTCAACCAAAAATCAAAACTTAAAAAGGTAGATTTAGTATATTAAAATATGAAAGACGAAAAAATCGGTTTTTGGGCGTTATAACTTTTCGAGTCGCACAAATGCGCACAAACACCCCGATCAGATCCAGCGGAGGGTGTGTACCACACCGAACGTGGGAAGCTCCACTTCTTCCCACTATATATTCTTTGGTTATACGTAATCGTAGATATAGTAGGGGCCACTATGTAATCCCGTGAGATTTTTGTGCCAAAAGCGATTTTATGAGCTAACTTTGTCAATTTAGGGGTGCTGAATCCAAAAAACTTTGGTACCAATTTTTTCAACCACGTCTTAGGCCGCCATTTTGAATTTCAAAATGGCCGCCATAGAAAATTGTATATTGACCTATATCTTGTGAAATATTCAAGCCAAAGTGGTCTTCCTGACCTAATTTTGTTATTTTAGGGATGCTGAATCCAAAAAACTTTGGTACCAATATTTCCGACCATGTCTTTGGCCGCCATTTTGAATTTCAAAATGGCCGCCATAGAAAATTGTATTACCTATATCTTGTGAGATATTCAAGCCAAAGTGGTTTTCTTGACCTAATTTTGGCAATTTTGGGGTGCTGAATCCAAAAAACTTTGGTACCAATATTTCCGACCACGCATTAGGCCGCCATTTTGAATTTCAAAATGGCCACCATAGAAAATCGTATTTTCACTTATATCTTGTGAGATATTCAAGCCAAAGTGGTTTTCCTGATCTGATTTTGTCAAATTTTGGGTGCTGAATCCAAAAAAACTTTGGTACCATTTTTTCCAACCACGTGTTAGCCTGCCATTTTGAATTTAAAAATGGCCGCCATAGAAAATCGTATTTTCACCTATATCTTGTGAGATATTCAAGCCAAAGTGGCTTTCCTGATCTGATTTTGTCAAATTTTGGGTGCTGAATCCAAAAAAACTTTGGTACCATTTTTTCCAACCACGTCTTAGCCAGCCATTTTGAATTTCAAAATGGCCGCCATAGAAAATGGAATTTTATGCTACATACTAGTAGTACATGTATATTGTGATTCATTTCAAATTTGATTTCATAATCTAACTTTGTCAAATTTGGGGTGCTGAATCCAAAGAATGGGGTTCCATTTCTTTTTAATCATGTCTTCAGCTTCCATTTTGAATTTCAAAATGGTCGCCGTAGAAAATTACATTTTGACTTAAATTTTGTATGATCTTGTACGTAGGGGCCTACATTGATAGGCTACCATTTTGAAATTCAAAAGGGCCGACATGTACACGTAGCCTAACCTATTTTCATTCCTATTTTGGAAAGAAGTACCATACAATGCTAATATTTTAAGAATATTTTAAAAAAGATATTGTTTTCAAGTCCACCCCTGGCTGATGTCTGAAGCCTGCGTTGTTTTTTTTTTACGTCCACCTCTCCTGTTTCATAGACGCAAATTATATTGAGGCAAAGACATTCCATCCCTCTGATGAATCATTAAGTTGAGGTCCTGTGTTGAGGAGAGTCACTACCTTTGCACGTTTAAGAACTCACTGCACTATTTGTATAGGGGAACCCATGGTGTAGTGGTCGCTGCACACCCCCTGCTTCCAATGTTATATCTAGAGGATACACCTATGGGCCACATTGATGCAGTTCGCTCTTCGCCTCCTAGGCACAGGTGATGCCAAAGAAACGATAATAATATTCACTGACAGTGAAAGATGGTTGATTTGCAGTATTTCTTTATCTGGATTTGAGATTAGGTGGTGTCACAAGCGCAGCTAGAGGAACGAAACATTGATATAATCTAGTAGGGAGGCTATGGAGAAGAATGGAAGAAATTAGTTCAATGGGGAGCTTGTACTAAACAGAGTGGATGAAGAAAGAACTTAAACCGGACATGTTGGCACAATCAGTAGAGCATCTGCCTCATGAATGGGAGACCATGGGTTCGATCCCCGGTTGAGTTATACCAAAGATTTAAAAAACGGGACACTTTGCCTTCTGGCCAGGTGCTCAGTATTTGGAAATGGAGAGGGGTAATAATAACATTACAACCATGTATATTATGCAGGGCCCACAGGGAGAACAATTCATTAAATGGCTACCCTGGGAAAATAAGTTAATATTATTTATTATATTAATTTTCAGGGGAGAAATCTGGATCTCAAAAGAAGAAAATCTAGACGCACACATCACAAGGAAAGCAATTTTGCTGAGAACATGGGAAAATTAAGCCCAATGGGAAAGGAATAAGTGTAAGGACTTTAATTTGGTGACCGACTTTGACAGGTGGAAAAAAAAAGCATAAAAAAATTGATATAAGAAGGTTCATGACAAAAGTTGGAGAAACAAAGAATGGCTCTTTTGAAATTTGTATATGTTGTAGAATTTGAGCTACAAAGTTTGCTCTCTAAATGTTTTGAACTACAGACAAAGGGTAGGAGGGAACCTTTCTGTCCAAATATTTAACTTTTTCCTAAATAGCTTTGTTTTTTTTATTTTGGTGGCTTTGCTTTGTTTGTCATAAACATTGTACTAAAATATCATAGGTTCTTGCCCTAAATATCCTGGTTCAAGTATTCCTTTCAACCAACTGCAGAGTGTACGATACATGTATCTTTCAGCACTTTCGATTGTTTGGCAAATCATTTTCTAGTGATGAAGAAAAGATAACCTGTGATACTTTATGAAGATGAAGGATCCATTGAATATTTTATTGTCAGTGTCTGAGAAATAAAGACCCATATCTCTGATGTTCCATGTTGCTCTAGAGGTACAAGAAGCATATGGGTGGGACTAGTTGTTTCCTTATGTATGACGGAGATGGGCCACTTTTGGATGAAACACATTTGACAAGTATACAAGTATTATGTTGAATTCCACTAAGTTTGTCTTCAAACTTTTGAGGAGCAGCAAAGTCTGAACAGTCAATCATGGATGGGAATTACTATGGCATTAATGTTGCATACTTCAGGCCATTTTTGGTATCATCTCTATCAGATAGAAATGATAATGTAGTGTATTGATTTGGGATCCTGGAAACTTTGAATGAGGTTGACCAAATCATAAACAAATACAAAATTAATGGTTCCTCATTATGCCTTATTTTGAGTAAAACATTAAAATATAAAGTTCCCAGATAACAGTTGTTCCAGTGTTTATTCCATAACAAGTTTGCTAAGGGAATGCAAGATTTGGAGACCAAGTGGTTCCCTGTCTTTAGTACATTTAAACAGTTGAACAAGGTAATGTACTAGTATGGGACTGGCGTACGTTGCACTGTCTTCATGGTGGTTTATACTTTATTAGAAACTTTGCTCCCTCGTCAAATGCTTTATATAATTACAATTGCATTTTCAAATGCAATGTCCTTATAAATAGCACTGTATTTCAAGTGGATTTAATTATCATATATATTTCATGCTCGCCTATCTGCATTACCTGTCTAAATAGCACAATGTTAACTTCTCCAAATATACATTTATAACAACATTGCAACTGAATAATCATTTCATGTTTTTCTAGGTTGGCCATTTTGAATTCCAATGTAGTGGCCATCCTTTCAGGTGCCAACCATTTACAGGTCATTCAACCCAAGGCTGAATGATTTAACTATGGTGGCCATTATGAGTTTCAAGGTGAAATAGATCATAATGACAGAAGAACATGTATCATAATGTGAACATCAAAATTATGTTTCTTTGTCCCGAATTAAAACCTTCAGAAATGCCTTTATGAAAAGATATAAGTTAAAATACAAATTTCTTGTATGGCGGCCATTTTGAAATTCAAAATGGCGGCTTAAGACGTGGTCGGAAATATTGGTACCAAAGTTTTTTTGGATTCAGCACCCCCAAATTGACAAAATTAGGTCAAGAAAACCACTTTGGCTTGAATATATCACAATATATAGGTCAAAATACAATTTTCTATGGCGGCCATTTTGAAATTCAAAATGGCGGCCTAAAACATGGTCGGAAAAATTGGTACCAAAGTTTTTTGGATTCAGCACCCCCAAACTGACAATATTAGGTCAGGAAAACCACTTTGGCTTGAATATCTCACAATATATAGGTCAAAATACAATTTTCTAAGGCGGCCATTTTGAAATTCAAAATGGCGGCCCAAGACATGGTCGGAAAAATTGATACCAAAGTTTTTTGGATTCAGCACCCCCAAACTGACAATATTAGGTCAGGAAAACCACTTTGGCTTGAATATCTCACAAAATATAGGTAAAAATACAATTTTCTATGGCGGCCATTTTGAAATTCAAAATGGCGGCCTAAGACGTGGTCCAAAAAATTGGTACTAAAGTTTTTTGGATTCAGCACCCCCAAATTGACAAAGTTAGCTCATAAAATCACTTTTGGCACGAAAATCTCACGGGACTTAATATTTGGACATAACAGCCTCTACTAATAAACCCCTCACAAAAAGTTTCGCAAGTCGACTTTGGGCCATGATAACTTTTCAGGTACGCTTTAGTTATTCCTGATATTCATACCATTGGAAAGATAATTTATTCCCCTTTTTATTGATATCCTACTTGTAATGATTATGTCATGCTTCAATGCACAAAATATCAGAATATGGAGAAAAGTAAAAAGTCAAATGTTGCAAAATGCATTTATCAAAGCGAAGTTCCGCAACTCGACTTTAGGCTCTGATAACTTATGGGGTATTTTCTAATTGTTATTGAAATTTAGACCATTGTCAAGATAATTTATTCTTTTTTTCAATGACACCCTAATTGGAACGATAGTGTTGTTCATGCATACACAGTAGACCTGAATGTTAGGACAAGTCAGAAGTTAAATGTTGCAAATTGAATGCTTATTGTGAGTATTATTGTATGTTGCGGGTAATAACAATTCATTTCGCAACTTTTCACTTTTTACTTTGCATTATATTCGTGAGTTATGTGCATTCAAACATGATGTTACTATTGCAAATAGGGTATCAATAAAAAGAAGAATAAATGAACTTTTTAATGCTATAAAAATTGACAATGATTAAATCCCCACATTAAAATGTATCAAGGTTCAGAGTTGTGTTACAGAGATTTAAATTGAAAATTATCTTTCGCTTTGTCATGTATTCAAGTGGTATTCAGGGGTTCTGTGGACCCAGGCATGACATCACCATGACAAATAAGATATCAATCAAGAGAGGAATAAATTCACTTGACAATGGCATAAAATTCAATAAAAATTAGTGAATATTCCTTAAGTTATCAGGACCTAAAGTCAAGTTGCAGAACTTCAATGTGATCAATAAAAATGCATTTTACAACATTTGACTTTTTACTTTTCTCCATATTCTGATATTCTGTGCATATTGAAGCATGATACAATCATTACAAATAGGATATCAATAAAAAGGGGAATAAATTATCTTTCCAATGGTATGAATATCAGGAATAACTAAAGCGTACCTGAAAAGTTATCATGGCCCAAAGTCGACTTGCGAAACTTTTTGTGAGGGGTTTAGATAGATGGCACTATTTCAGATTAAACTCAAAGCCGGATTGAGTTCTTTTTTCTTTTGTCGTACAAGTGGTCACGGTTGATCTTCAGAGCAGTATATGATTCCTTACTTGAATGTTACATTTTTTTTTCTCTCTTTGCTTTATTTAGTGAAGAAAGTTTTCAAGAAAGGATTCTTGACGAAATAAATCTTATCATATCTCCTCTCTCAAAATGCAGTTTTATTTAGTTAACAACTTTTAGAATAAAGGATTTTGACGAAATTAATCCAATCGTCTTTCTGCTTCCAGCAAATTCACTTTATTTAGTGAGCAACATTGTAAAGATAAATTCTTGACGAAATAAATCAAAATCTCTCCCTCAAAATTCACTTTATTTAGTCAACAAATTCCCAACTTTTAAAGATTTTTGACGGAATAAATCTCATCACCTCTCCTGGGCCCGTATTCCATAAACTATACTTAAGCAATTTGTCTTAAGTCTAAGTATTTTTCTAAGAATTTGTTCAGGAAAAAAAAAATCTTAGCCTTTATACCAAACACACCAAGCACTTTGTCTGAGGTCAAAAAGCATCAAGCAAAATTCTGAATTTTATTAATAATGTCATTTTTAATTTTTGTGGTCTCAAATGAGCTTACCGTATAATCAACATTAAAGTTAATCCAATAGGTAGTAGGCTTAAAGTTAGGATAAAATTCTTATTTTTAATGTGCGATTTGAAGGCGCAATTCCATTTAAGACTTTTGACTTTAAAAAATCTAAGAATTTATGCTTCACTGCCAAAAATAGGCTTGAACAGAATTCTTGGTAAGCCGTATTAACGAAATACGCATTTTAAAGATAAGTAAAAATGCTAAAATTTCATGCTTTTATGGAATACGGGCCCAGATCTCTAAAGTTCAGCTTTATTTAGTGAAAAAACTTTTTAAAATAAAGAATTTTTACGAAACGAATCTTATAATCTCTCTTCTGAGTGATCTCTCAAAATTCAGTTTTGTATAGTGAACGACTTAGGATTTTGATAAAATGAATCCAATCGTCATTCTGGTTCCAGAAAATTCACTTTATTTAGTGAGCAACATTGTAAAGATAAATTCTTGACGAAATAAATCAAAATATCTCTCTCAAAATTAACTTTATTTATCAACTCTCCTCTCTTTAAAAGTTTGGCTTTATTTAGTGAACAACTTTTGACGAAATAAATCCAATCGTGCGTTTGTCCCGTTCCAGCAAAATCGCTTTATTTAGTGAGCAACTTTTTGAAGATAAGGGGTTCTTGACGAAATAAATCAAAATATATCTGAAAATTCACTTTATTTAGTTAGCAAATTTGTTTTACAGATTTTTGACGAAATAAATCTTATCATCTCTCCTCTCTAAAAGTTCAGCTTTATTTAGTGAACAACTTTTTAAATTAAAGAATTTTGACGAAGTAAATCAAAATAATCGTCTACTTATCCTTCCAGCATATTCACTTTATCATTTTATTTATTATTTATTTATTCATTTATTTCGTTTTATTTACCCAGGGTAACCCCTTCAGTAAATGAAATACTGTTATACTTGGGGGCCCTGCAAAAGAAGATATAAACATATATGAAAATTACAGAAAATTATTACAAATGAACATCTGAACAAAGAGAAAACAACAATATTCATAATGACAATAGGCCTGCAAGACTTATATATATTACATATACATGTATAAGTGTACAATAAGAGTACAACACATATATTGTACACATATATGTACATATATATTTCTTTTTAACATTATGCATGAGTTATTATTTTGGTTTTTGCTTGCTTCCATTCTCTGGAATCAGCTGGGTCGGGTTTGCTATTTCATTCTAAAGAATTCTGTTTCTCCACTAAGATGTTACAAAGGAGTGCTTTGAAACAGTACAACGGGTACCAGTATCCAGCTGATTCCAGAGAATGGCAGAACTATGAGAGAAAGATTTTTTTCCAGACTGCGGGCGTACAAGAGGTACTAGGGGAGACCGGGGACAAATGTAACACGGGGCAATTGTAACAGAGGCTCCCATTCCTAGCAGAAACGCGCTATAAACTTAAAATTTGTAGAGAGCATGCGCATTTCATCGCTCCACATGCTGTATGCATGTTAGCAGATTTAACGGTTCATGGAACTTTCTACAGCAGAAAAACCGTTTTTTGAGCAGGAAGGTAATATTTCACATTACCCATTGTTTTTCTTCTGGACAAATATGTAGATGAGCTACGGCTGTCAGTTTTATATATGAAGAGTTTGTTTCCAAAAGGGACTAAATCCACTTTTGGAGATTTCGAGTAAATCACTGATTTTTTATTTATCACTTTACCGTGAACCATATGACTTAATTTTGGTACACATGCTAGTATAATTGTCTTAGACCATTTTAATAACAATTTAAAAAATCTAGCTATAAAATTTTATTTTTTATGAATTTTTGAAATTTCAATTTCTATGGATTTAGTCCCTTTTGGAATGAAACTCCCGTAAATCGTCTATTTTCCCAATTATTATGCCTAATTGAAGTTTTTGGTCAGCCAAAAATGTGTTTAAATGTTATTCTGAAGGTGTATGAATAAAATAAAAATAAAAATTATAAATTTCGAAGAAATTTTTTTTCGCCAAAAAATTTGATTTTCAGTCGGTTCACAAGTCATATTTCATTCCAAAAGGGACTAAATCCAAGAATATTCATAAAATTCTTAAATATTAATCAAATTTATTCAAATTTTCTTTCAAGATCT
>CALNVZ010003434.1:5341634-5362984 GCA_940671915.1 Paracentrotus lividus | reverse complement strand
GCTAAGGTTTTTCAACGATGAATTACCTAAGCTAGATAGAAAAAAATCTCTCCAAATATGGTCGCCTCTGTCAGGGGCAATTGTAAACAAGCTGTTACAATTGCCCCTGAAGGACTGTTTCTGTCAAAGTACTCCCGTAGGAAACTCGCGCGGTATTAAGCTTACCGCTGCATCACACCAAGCCTAATATATAACCAATCAGGGGCCACGGAGCGTTTTTTGAAAGTGGAGGGGGGAGCGGCAAGGGGGTGAGGGTGGTGGGGCTTGAACAGGCTAAAAATCACAAATGTATGTCATTTGTCCGTTTTTGTACACGTTTCCTGACGAAAGTGGGGGGGGGGCTTAGAGAAATGAGAATTATAACGTTGAACTATCCGTCAATCATTTATTTTTTCACAAAGGAAAAAATGGCCTTATTTAAAAGCTCAGACACTGAGAAGTAAATTACTTTGAACATATCTGTCCAAAACGTTTAGTTTGAAAAGGCAAAGAAATATTATTTAGTCTCGAAAAAAGGTGTCTTAGTTTGTTTTTTTCATTGTTTCATTGTAATCAGAGCCTCAAGTTTTTTATTTTTGTTTTTAATAATTTATTATCACTTTAATAGAAACGAAAAATAAACAAATATGAAGAGAGAGAAACATTAGGATTTTTTACGCCAAAATTGTAAATAGGAGTAGACTGTAAATAAAGAAAAACAGCAAAGAGTAGCCTCGTCGATAAGCTCAAGCATCAGAACTTCATACTTGAATGAATTGTCAATTATATGCTTTACAACAAACAAAAGGTAACCATATCTATAACTCAGACATGAGAAATACTTAACATATCTGTCCAATCGTTTTGAAATATAGAAATATTGATTTTATTCGCAAAAAGTTGCTAAGTATCATTATTGTTTCAGTGTATAGTCATAGTTTGTATCATGCTCAGTTGTTTTATTGTCTTTTTGGTTGTAAAGATTTTTCACGGTGTTTACGTAAGACTAAATAACTTTGATGAGTTGAACTTATATATGGTCTTATGTGCTATTGCAATTAACAAGTAACCTTATCTATGAAGCTCAAACATGAAATATAGATATCAGTAAACTGTGAACATATAATTGTGTTTTTTTGATTTGATGTTATTATTCGAGTAATGAATAAACATAAAAGAAACCGCGGGACAGGATATGCCCATGAAATCCGGGTAAAGCTTATTTATATAGGTCCCTAAAGAATGAGAAAACATACTACCCCACCCCCCTATTTGCTTTTCTTATTAGAAAAAACACACACATAAGGAAGTAGAGCAGAGGAATGAAAGAGCGAGAAGAGGGGGGAGGGAAATGGAGAGGTAGGAGGAGAGAGAGAGGGGGGAAGGGCAGATAGGAAAGTAAAAAGGTAAAGATGGAGTGAAAGAAGAAAAAAGAAAGACAGAAAGAAAAGATGGGTGAGATATATACATAGCGACTCCCCCACCTCTGCGAGTACGATCCAGTCTTTCAAGTGAGTAGCCATCCAGTCGAAGTTCACCGTCTGACACCGTGCCATCTAACAAGGTTTCTGAAAATGTCAAGATATCGAAAGGTTTTCTCACCAGCTTTTCCTTCAGATGATCGTATTTGGCGAGAAGACTGGATGTTCAGGTGAGCAACACGAAGTCCTCTGGTTGTCACGTTGATCACACAGTTTTACATTTGTGAAATTTCCACCTTTCATCGATTGAGTTCCATTTCAATCGGTGGAAGACTTGCTAAATAGGCGTAGAGAAATTTACCTGTAAGATCAAACGGGCCATTTTCTTATGCTGCCTTATTAAGCCATCCTTGAGATACTGAGCACACATGCTCCAAGCGTTACTACAGTAATCAAAGTAGGGTCAGAGGCGGCGGAACGATTTTGAAAGTGGGGGGTCACGATGGAAAAGGGGCAATTTTTCTGAAAAGGGGGCACTTAAGACCAGAGGCTTGAAGAGAAAAGTATTCAGAAAAGCAGGGGTGCGCAGAAAATTTGCCTTTAAATTTGTGCTTTTAAAAATTGTAATGGCTTTGTATTTTATTAATGATAAACAAAAGGAATGCGAGCGCGGAGCGAGCCGAAAATTTTGAGATAATTGTTCATTAAAGACCCTATTTAGTATCCGAGAGCGCGAAGCGCGAGCTGAAAAATTGAGTTAATTGTGCATTATATAACCTATTTAGTATCTGCGAGCGCGAAGCGCGAGCCCGATAATTTTGACCTCCAAATTGGAGTAAATTGTGCATCATATACCTTATTAAATATCTGTGATAGCGAAGCTCGAGCTGGAAATTATGACCTTAAAAATTGAGTTTATTGTGCATTAAAAACCCTATTAAGTATCCGCGAGCGCGAAGCGCGAGCCGAAAATTTGGGTTTTAAAAGACATATGGAGTAACATAGGGCACTTTTTTTGTATTAAAAGTGCCCCTTTTTACTATAAAAATTGCCTTTTATTAACTAAGAAAAGGGGCACTTTTTAGCCATGAAAAGGGGCACTTTTAGGCAGGATGAAAAAGTGGGGGGTCACAGTGCCCCCCCCCCCTGCCCCCCTGGTTCCGCCGCCTCTGAGTAGGGTAGTATGAGAGAATTAGTTAGGACCTTTGAGCTATCAATTGTGAGATATTTTCTGAGTCTACTGAAAAGCGCCAGCCGTGAGCCAATCTTCTTCATTGTTTCTTCTACATTTTTTTGCCAGGTCAGTGTCTCATCCATCCAAACCCAGGCCCGTAACTAGGATTTTTACGGGGGGGGTTCGAGATTTGAAAAAGTGGACCTTTTTCAAGTTTTTTTTTCCAGCGCGAAGCGCGAGCCGAAAATTTTTAGTAAACTTTGGTGTAAACTATGCATTATCATGATTATAGACTCTATTTAGTATACGCGACCACGAAACTCAAAACTGGCGTTAATTGTGCATTAATTTATAAATAAGACCCTACTGTCTTATAGTATCCGCGAGCGCGAAGCGCGAGCTGAAAATTTTACGAATCTTAATGGCTTTTATTTTTTATGGTTCATTTAGTAATGAATATAAAGGAATGCGAGCGCGAAGCGCGAGCCCAAAATTTTGAGATCAAAATTGGAGTTAATTGTGCAATATAGAGCCTATTTAGTATCCGCGAGCTGAAAATTTTGAGCTAAAATTTGTGCCGTAAAGACTCTTTTTATGATCGATGTTGAATACATAATAATCTTGGCTCATTAATAATCTTTGCTATGAATATTTTGTGGGCTGCAGGCCCCTAGCCCACCCCCAATCTAGCCCAAACACAATTACACCAATTCTTTTGACAAGGTTTGTCTCCAGCAGAGGGCACTGGGTCCAACCCTTTTTTATACTTATTGTTTGTTAATTTTACAGTGCGAGGTCGCATAGCGACCGAGCAGGAAAATTTGGTGTTTTAAAAGACATTATGAAGTAAAGAAAGGGGCACTTTTTAGTATTGTAATATTGTCCATGGGACTTTTAAAGAGTATGAAAGGCTTCTTTTTAGTATAAAAAGGGCATTTTTAAGCTAAGAAAAGGGGCACTTTTAGAATGCGTGAATAAGTGGGGGCACTGTGCTCCCTGCCCCCCGGTTCCACCGCCTCTGTTAGACCACATACATCCTCAAGAGCAAAGCGCGAGTAGAAAACTTTGAGCTGAAGACTGTAGTTTATTGTGCATTATGGACCCTATTTAGTATCCGCGAGCGCGAAGCGCGAGCCGAAAATTAGGGGATTTAAAAGACATATGGAGTAACAAGGGGCCCTTTTTAGTATTAAAAGTGCCCCTTTTTTAAACAGAAATTGTCCACGGGACTTTTCAAAACTCTGAAAGGCTTCTTTTAAGTATAAAGATCGATGACACTTTTTTAACTTAGAAAAGGGACACTTTTTGGTCATGAATAGGGGCACTTTTAGGGTGGATGAAAAAGTGGGGGTCACTGTGCCCCTGCCCCCCCCCCCCGGTCCCACCGCCTCTGCCACTAAGCCTTATTTCTGTTATATCATTTCCTAAAATGAAGATAACCTATAAAATATAGAACAAAAATGCAAACGAAAACATTCCTGCGAAATGGTTTACGTGTAATTCCTGCATAATTTGTTCTGAAAAAGATGATTATCATCCCCAAAATAAAAAGTTACGAGCGCGAAGCGCGAGCAAAAGATTTTACATGTAGGGGGACTGAAAGCAAAGTGTTTTAATATTCCTTTCTTGTACTTCTAGTCAAGTATCTGCTGCATTTCTGCCAAAAAGTGGGGGTTTTCATTTTCATTTTTTTTTTTTTTTAGTCAAGCGGACCCTGCTCGCCTGGGGGGGGGGGGGGTTCGTTCGAACCCCCCGAACCCCCCCCCCTAGTTACGGGCCTGAAACCCCAAGGTACTTATAGAACTTCACTCTTTCTAGGGCATGGTTGTTAACAGTAAGATTTATGTCACAACAATCTGAGAGTTTCCTATGAGAGCCAAACACCATGTATTGAGTTTTTGACAGATTCAACCTGAGATGATTTTGTGTTATCCATTTCTTGACTATCTCAAGCTCCCTGTTCAATACTGATTCAATTTCTTTGATATCATCCCCACTGTAATACAATATTGTATCGTCAGCATACATCAATGTGACACTTTTCTAGAATCCCTGGTAAGTCATTTACCATAACCGAAAACAAGAAGAGCCCAATAATTGGACCTTCGGCACACCTTATCTTGACATGGTGTCAACAAGTCCCATGACAAAAAGTTGTGGTTCTCCGGATAAGTAACATTGAATCCAAGTAATTCTCTATCTTAACTCCAAAAAAAGGAAAGCTCTTTAACAACAATTCGTTGATGACAGAATTCAAAAAGCCCCCTAGCAAGAATAACAACACCTGTCAACGCCATGGTCTATTTCGCTCAGCACGATAATCAGAAAAATAGGTGATTACATATTTCTCGAGTGATTTTCCTAACCAGATTGCTTACAAAAAATAATAATCATAAAATGGCATGGACGTTGATCATGAACCACTCTTTCAAAACTTCTCATACTCGATGGAATAACGATATCGGTCGATAGTTATTTGATATCGTGTTTATCACCACTTTGAGATGGGTGTGACTTAGCGTCTTCACTCATGTGAGTTGCCCTGTCTGAAGCGAAACATTAAAAAATCGAGAGTCAATATGTTCAGAGACAATTGGGCATCTTCTCTGAACAATGTGGAGCAGTCCATCAATGCCTGTGCCTTTAATGTCTAGCGTTTTCAAACATTCTAAACGCGCCGAAATCAATATCCATAGGCAAAATTTGGTCGCAGACACCATGGTGCGTGTTACCATTGATCATAGTCTTGGGCAGCCCTCAGGTATAACACAAAAATTGCAATGAGAATAGGTCTCTATTGCTATATCAATGGTTCATGAATGTACTATCAATCATTTATCTAACACCCATTCTACCAGTGGCCGTCAAACACGCGCTTACATGTCCCGGACAGTCCCGCAGACTGTACCGGTGCCTATTAGTGGAATGACCGCTGCTACCCAGCTATAACTCAATCCCTGCTCGCCCTATAGACCGCGGATAAACTATCGCGCCGAGAGACCATAGAACAGCACCGGGACAGTCCCCGTGCTGTCCCGGAGTGCCTCAGTGTGAAGGCACTCCTCTATGACAGCCCGGGACAAAAAACAATGAAAATACATAAGCAATTTCAACAGAAAAAGAGTGAAAAGAAGAAAAAACACGAAACATGAAAAAAGATAAAAAAAAGGAAAGAAGGTGAAAAACAAAGAAATACTAAGAAATGAAGGAAAAGAAAGGAAGAAAAAACAAAAAGATACATGAAGAAGATAGAAAAAAAAGAAAGAAGGAAAAACATAGCTAAATGATAGAAAAGACAAGGACAGAGAAAACAAAACTATATATAGAAAGAAAAGAAAGAAGGAGAAAACAAAAAGTACATAAGAAATGATAGGAAAGAAAGAGAAGAAGGAGCAAAAACAAAGAAAACATAGAAATGATTAAAAAAGAAGAAAGAGAGAAAAAACAAAGAAATATCAAAATAAATGATAAAAAGAAATGAAAGAAGGTAAAAACACAGAATACAGTAATAATAGAAAAGAAAAGGAAAGAAAGGAGAAAACAAAAGAATACATAAGAAATGATTAGAAAAGAAAAGGGAAGAATGGAAACAACAAAGAATACATATATGATAAAAAAGAAAGGAAAGAAGGGAAAAAACATAGAAATACATAAGAAATGATAGAAAGAAAGAAAGAAGGAGAAAAAAACAAGACTTAAATGATAAGAAAGAAAGAAAAGAAGGAGAAACAAAAAATACAAAAAATATAGGAAAGAAAAGGAATTGAAGAGAAAACAAAGAATACATAGGAATATAAAAAAGAAGGAAAAGAAGGAAAAAACAAAAGAAATACTATAAGAAATGAAAAAAAAAATGAAAAGAAGGGTAAAAACACAGGAATAACATATATAATAGAAAAGAAAGGAAAGAAGGAGAAAACAAGAAATACATAAGAAAGATAGAAAAAAAAGGAAAAAGAGAAGAAAAACAAAGAAATACAATAGAATTAATTAAAAAAAGAAAGAAAGAAAGTAAAAAAAGAAATCATAAGAAATGATAGAAAAGAAAAGAAGAAAGGAAAACAAGCGAAGAAAATCATAAGAAATCCATAAAAAAGGGGGGAAAGAAAAAAGCCGAAAAACACGAATACATAGTAAATGATGAAAAGAGAATATGAAAAGAGAAAAACAAAGAAAATACAAAAAAAAAGCAAATATTTGTTACGAGGTCATAAAAATCACACGCTCAGGCAATGTACATAATCACCCGGACGTCCCGGGATAACTTTTCCACTGTGAATGCATTTATAGCGGGTTTATAGCGGTGTTGCCGTCCCGCGACAGCACCGCGACAGCAACGGGATAAATTTGAAAACCACTGTGAAGTGGGTTCACAGTGGCCTCAAACACCGCTACAGTCGCGGGACTGTCCCGCGACTGTAGCGGTGTTGCCTTTAGTGTGAATGCTCGGACCCGCTATAAACTATCCCGGGATAACCTCGCTCCGCTGTAACACCGCGATAAACTATCGCGCTCAAACCATAGTAACAGCACCGGGACAGTCCCGCTGCTGTCGCGGAGTGCCTTCAGTGTGAAGGCACTCCGCTACAGCACCGGGATAAAAAACAATGAAATACATAAGAATTTCCAGAAAAGAGAATGAAAGAAGGATAAAACTCGGAAATACATAAGAAATGATAGAAAAGAAAAGGAAAGAAGGAGTAAAACTCGGAAATACATAAGAAATGATAGAAAAGAAAAGGAAAGAAGAAGAAAAACAAAGAAATACATAAGAAATGATAGAAAAGAAAAGGAAAGGAGAAAAACATAGAAATACATAAGAAATGATAGAAAAGAAAAGGAAAGAAGGAGGAAAACAAAGAAATACATAAGAAACGATAGAAAAGAAAAGGAAAGAAGGAGAAAAACATAGAAATACATAAGAAATGATAAAAAAGAAAAGGAAAGGAGAAAAACAAAGAAATACATAAGAAATGATAGAAAAGAAAAGGAAAGAAGGAGAAAAACAAAGAAATACATAAGAAAATAGAAAAGAAAAGAAAAGAAGGTGTAAAACAAAGAAATACATAAGAAATGATAGAAAATAAAAAGAAAGAAGTGGAAAACAAAGAAATACATAAGAAATGATAGAAAAGAAAAGGAAAGAAGGAGAAAAGCAAAAATAAGAAATTATAGAAAAGAAAGGGAAAGAAGGAGAAAAACATAGAAATACATAAGAACTGATAGAAAAGAAAAGGAAAGAAGGAGAAAAACATAGAAATACATAATAAATGATAGAAAAGAAAAGGAAAGGAGAAAAACGAAGAAATACATAAGAAGTGATAGAAAAGAAAAGGAAAGAAGGAGAAAAACAAAGAAATACATAAGAAATGATAGAAAAGAAAAGGAAAGAAGGAGAAAAACAAAGAAATACATAAGAAAATAGAAAAGAAAAGAAAAGAAGGTGTAAAACAAAGAAATACATAAGAAATGATAGAAAATAAAAAGGAAGAAGTGGAAAACAAAGAAATACATAAGAAATGATAGAAAAGAAAAGGAAAGAAGGAGAAAAGCAAAAATAAGATATTATAGAAAAGAAAGGGAAAGAAGGAGAAAAACATAGAAATACATAAGAACTGATAGAAAAGAAAAGGAAAGAAGGAGAAAAACAAAGCATACATAAGAATGATAGAAAAGAAAAGGAAAGAGGAGAAACAAGAAAACATAAGAAAATCCGAAAAGAAAAGAAAAGAAGGTGGTAAACAGAAATACGCATAAGGAAATGATAGAAATAAAAAGGAAGAAGTTGGAAAAAACAAGAAATACATAGAAAAAAATGATAGAAAAGAAAAAAGCGAAAAGAAGAGAAAACAAAAATAGAATTAATATCTGAAAAGGAAAAAAAAGGGAAAAAGAAAATCGGTAGAAAAACTAGAAATTCATAATTATAATGAAGAAAGAGAAAGGAAGGAGAACGAGAAATACGATTAGAGAATGATATGAAAAGAATAAAAAAGGAAAGAAAGGAGAAAACAATTGAAATACAATAAGAATGATAGAAAAAAAAAGAAAAGGAAAGGAGAAAACGAAGAAAACAAAGAAGTGATAGAAAAGAAAAGGAAGAGGAAAAACGTAGTAATAAGAAATGATAGAAAAGAAATGGAAAGTAGGAGAAAATAAACAAGGAAACAATAGAAACGAACCAAAGAAAAGACAAAGATAAGTAAAACAAAAATCACACAGGTACATAGAAAGAAGAAAATAAAACGAAAGGAGAAGGGAACCAACAAACGAGATACACCTAAACAAAGAACGAAAAGAAAAGAAGAACAAGAAACGAGGAAGAAAACAATGAAATAAAAATTATAGAAAAAGAGAAGAGGAAAGACAGAAGGAGAGAAAACATCAGAAATACATAAGAATGAAATCGACAGAAAAAAACAAAACAGGAAAGAAGTTGAAGAGAAAACATAGAGACAAAATACATAAGAAAGCATAGAAAAGCAACAAGGGGATAAGAAGGACGAAGAAAAACAAAGCAAAAAAAAATACTAAGAAAATAGAGGAAAGAAAAGAAAAAGAGAAGGTGTTAAAACAAAGAGAACAATACAAAGAATGACTATGAGAAATAAAAATGGACAAAGAAGATAGGAGAAAACACGATTTGAAATAGTAAAGAAATGATAGAAAAGAAGAAAGGAAAGGAGAAAACCGAGGAAATACTAAGAGAATGTGATAGAAAAGAAAAGGAAAGAAGGAAGAGAAAAACAAAAGAATACATAAGAAATGAGAAAATAAAAGGAAAGTAAGAGCGAGAAGAAAAAAAAAAAGATACATAGGAAAAAATATAGAAAGAAAGAAAAGAAGGTTGTCAAACACAAGAAACTAATAAGAAATGATAGAAAATAAAACAAGAAAGAACATGGTGAAAACAAAGAAATACATAAAAAAATCGATAGAAAGAAAGAAAAAAAGGAAAAAACAAACCAAAAAATAAGAAATCTACATAGAGGAAAAGGAAGGGAAAAAAGAGAAGGGAGAAAAACAAAGAAATACCAAGAAATGATAGAAAGGAAAAGAAAGAAGCGAAGAAAAGACAAGAAATACAGTAATGAAAATTATGGGAAGAAAAAAGGAACGAAGGTGTTGATTAAAAACACAAAGAAATCAAAGCAAATGAATAGAAAAATAAAAAGTACAGAAAGAAGTGGAAAACCAAGAAGAATACAATACATACAAATATTGATAGTAAAAAGCGAAAAGAGAAAGAGGAGCAAGAAACAAAAAAGAAATTATAGAAAAGAAGGGAAAGAAGGAGAAAAAACATAGAAATCAATATAAGAAATGATAGAAAAGCAAAAGGAAAGAGAAAGGATGGAAAACAAAGAATTACATAAGAAATTGATAGAAACAGAAAGAAGGAAAGGAGAAAAAAAAAACGAAAGATACATTAAGAAGTCGATAAGGATAAAATAGAAAGAAGCGCAGGAAGAAACAAAAAAATACATAAGAAATGATAGAAAAGAAAAGAGAAAAGCAGAGGAAGAAAAACCAAAAGAAATCATAGAAATATCGAAAAGAAAAGAGGTGTAAACAAGTAAATACATTAAGAAATGATAGAAATAAAAATAGAAAGAAGTGGAAAACAAAGAAATACATAAGAAATGATAGAAAAGAAAAGGAAAGAAGGAGAAAAACATAGAAATACATAAGAAATTATAGAAAAGAAAGGGAAAGAAGGAGAAAAACAAAGAAATACAAAATAAATGATAGAAAAGAAAAGGAAAGAAGGAGAAAATCACAGAAATGCAACTATTTTGTTACGGAGGTCATAAAAATCACACGCTGCAGTGTGAATGGGTACATGAAATCTATTCCGGGACAGTCCTGGCATAACTTTTCCACTGTGAATGCATTTATAGTGGGTTTATAGCGGTGTTGCCGTCCCGCGACAGCACCGCGACAGCACCGAGATAAATTTGAAAACCACTGTGAATGGGGTAATGACAGAGAATGAGATATATACATAGCGACTCCCCCACCTCTGCGAGTATGATCCAGTCTTTCAAGTGAGTAGCCATCCAGTCGAAGTTCACCGTCTGACACCGTGCCATCTAACAAGGTTTCTGAAAATGTCAAGATATCGAAAGGTTTTCTCACCAGCTTTTCCTTCAGATGATCGTATTTGGCGAGAAGACTGGATGTTCAGGTGAGGAACACGAAGTCCTCTGGTTGTCACGTTGATCGGGTAAGTATCGTCAAGCGTTGCACTGTTGTCATCTGAGATGTTGGCTTCTGCCTCGGATTGAAGCAAACTGGAAGGATCTGAGTTAGATGTTGAGTTGTCATGGTAAGTCTTTCTTAACACATGTCGTCGACTCCGTCTGGTCTTTTTTCTCCGAGATATACCAAGATTTTATAGTGTTCTCCATAATACAGGGTTAAGTCGCTGCTGATGTAGATGAACTGTGTTCAGTGCCAACAGGGATGCCCTGTCGAATACATAAGTTGCACCCTCTGTGGACAGGTTAGACCGGAGCTCACCCAGGACATTTCTTTGCTCCTCGTTATTGCTGTCATTTGGACCTGGGTTGAGCTGACATCTCCAGCAAACAATAACAGCAGTTGAAATGTAGCGTTGGGGTTGGGGTAAAAACACAGTCTTCTTCCACAGTATTTGTGTGTTTTCCAAGATTCAATTTTGGGAAAAGAGATACCATCACTGTGTGAATCTGCATATTCACTCCCATTCATATGATTGCAAAGAAGTATAGCAAACACAGCAGTGAAAGTGTTTTATAGAACATCATTGTAAGTACACTAAACTCCCTTTGTGTAGAACAAAAGCTATTCAGTACTCAGGTTGGTGAGCAACTTTTTGAAGATAACCATAAAGGAGCATGCGCAAAAAATATTAATAAAGGTTAATTACTTTAATTGCATGGCTTCCTAATGGCACTGTAATGCGGCGGTCACAACTCGCCGTACCTTCGACGTGCAACTCCGTACGATGGATTTCGTAGAAAATTCGTGCAGCGGAGGTACCTTAGAGGTACAAGGCATGTACGACGTACAGGAAGTTTTTACAATACCCTTACTACAGAAACGCAGGAATCGCAGAAGTTGACCCAGGACCTGTGCGTGCATTGCACATGCAACGCAGGCTAACGTTGATGGCACGTGCCCCGTAGCCTACACGAGTTGTGACCGCCGCATAAGATACGAGCATGGTATTTTAATGTGAAGTGGTTTTTTAACCCCTTAAATAAAAAGGCCAATGTGAAATTGACCACGCGGCATGTACGATATTGACAAGCTGTCAAAATCTACTATGATGGCGTGACATGCGCAGTGGCGTATCTAGGGTCAAGTGCGCCCGTGGCAATGTTAACTTTACGCCCCCCCCCCCCCCGCCCCCGATCTACTCCATTTCTGCTCAACGATTTGTTTTAGTTTATTGTACCAGTGGCATGGAGAAGATTGCTGTCCTACAAAAACGAAGGCATTAGCTAATCAATTTTATATTTCCTCTGCAAATATTTTAATTTAATGCGAGCGCGAAGCGCGAGCGGAAAAATTTTGAGTTCTTGCATTACTCGAATCTTGCATTTAAGAGTCATGAATACAGATTTCGTTATCAACGAAGGTACAATAAAAAGTCCTTACCTTTGGGGTGTCAACAAAATAGGCCTATTGCACAAAATGTTTTTTGGAGTTTGTAATGGCATCGGATTCTTTTTAGTAGGAAAATTATAATTTTAAAAAACTTTTTTGTTGGTCCTCCTCGAATGATTTTTGAAACATATAATACAATGCGAGCGCGAAGCGCGAGCGAAAAATTCTAGAGTTTTAAACCTAAATAAACTTTGCAGGGAACAGGACTGGTCTTAATACCGAAATGGTCATCAAAATACGAAAAACAAATACAATTGACAATGAAGAGGGGTAAGAAGGTAATAAAGAGGGAAAAAAGCAAAGGCAGTAAAAAAAATTATATTTTACTTCGAGGGACCCTTGATGTTTATCTGTAGCGGAGGGGGGGGGGGCAAATCGATCTAAAATTTGGGGCGCATATTGAATCTTAAACTATTTAAAGGAGAATGTGTCCCTTTGTAGATAGTTGGCTTACTGTGATGCAGAAAAATTCAAATAAGCACATTAGTGAAAGATTTGGTGAAAATCGGATAAATGAATAAAAATGTTATGAAGTATTGAATATTGAGATCTCTAATGACCATAGGAAATCTCCCATTGGCAACGCGGGTCACCATTTGTGATGTCACAAAGGGATAACTCCCCATATGGTGTGGCACAAAAACTATTCATAATGTCTCTTTTATTTTCATTCTAATGATAGAACAGCCTTTTCTTTTTATGATATATTATGACTTGCATATATTTACAAGTCATCCCATAAAAAGAATTCTTTATTCTCCTTTGGAATCAAGAAAAAGAGGATTTTAGTACAATGTGTACAATAGATATGGGAAAGATCTCACTGCATTACATCACACAATCATGGGCGCATTGCCAATTGGAGGATCTCCATATCATAAGTGATTTCAAAATCTAAAAAATTCATATCTCTCTTATTCATTGCCTGTTTTTCTGAAACTTTCCCAATATGTTTTTGGGGGTTTGTCTCCATTCACTGAAAGCTAAATTTCTCTGAGGGGATAAATTCCCCTTTAAAGGGCTCCAAATTAAATCGAAATTCAGGGATTGTCAATATTGGGGTCTTAGAATTATGATTAGGAGGGCACACAAAATAAATTGATTAAACCTTTACAGAGGGAAGCTATATTGAAGTTAACGGCGCCGATTTGAATCTTCAATATATAGGCCTATACAAGGGGCGCAAAACTGACCCGAAAACCAAAAAGGTACTAAACCTAGAAATTGACTGAAACCTTTGTGGTGCCAAAAAGTTAAACTTAGTGGTGTTATGTGAGGGGGGGCGCCAAAATTAATAATGGGAGGAATCATGGCCCAATTTCCACTGTGGTCACCAATCTCCTTTCTCTCTTCTCTTTCTTCCTCTTTCTTCTCTCTCTTCCTTCTTTTCTTCTTTCCTTCCTTTTCTTCTTTATTCTTCTTTTCCTTTTCCTTTTATCCGCCCCCGAAGCTCCGCCCGGGGCACGTGCCCCCTTGCCCCCCCCCCCTAGATACGCCACTGGACATGCGTAATGGAATGTGCGTCCCGGTATACTTGTCACAGGCACGTGCCCATTCACCTTACAGATTAAGATAGTACAGTAGTAGATGATGTGTTGGACATTTCTATTGTTTAATTTTTGGCCACATGCGCATCTCAATGTCCAATCAACACATCTGTTTCGATTTTCATTCATGCAGTTTGTACCACCACCCTAACGCCGCCTTCCTGAGTCTGAGTCTGCATGGCAACATAAGTCAGCCAATCAGATATAGGAGCATGCGCATGATCAGAAAAGGCTGCTGATAAATTGGATATGAAATATACAATGTTTTAAAATATTCTTTACACCTGGTTTTTGTGCGAGACTGAAATGAATAGTAAATTTAAGAGCCAACGCGGTCCTTGGCAGTCATACTGCATGCATTGCAGATGTGTTAGGCTATTGTTTTGGCGGTATAGGCTACTAATGCCCTAGATGTCATATTTTAATATAAAATATGCCAAATAATTTTATAAGCATTGACGCTGCCGGGTTTTTGTAAACTTGAATTTGAAATCCACTTGCCTAATTAGCTTTCAAAATACGATTCAGTCACTGACTGAATAAAAAAAAAAAAATTAATAGGCCTAAGTACTTTGGATATATTATAAGTAGCTAACATCTAACTTTTCCCCAAAACACATAAAAGAAAAAATAAAGAAAGCCTAATACGCCTTAATATTTAGTGCCATAAGTTACATTCAAGTAAGGAATCATGTACTGCTCTGAAGATCAACCGTGACCAACTTGTACGACAAAAGAAAAAAGAACTCAATCCGGCTTTCAGTTCAATCTGAAATAGCGCCATCTATTTATCTACGATTACGTACTATATATTTCTCCAACCATTATTGGCATGATAGGCATATTATTAAAAGGACCTAATTTTTTATGAAACTACTTTGTCAAGAAGAGGAGAAAAGAGAGAGAGAGAGAAAAAACCCCAAAGCATGATTAAAACTCTCTCTAGTCGTGAAATAGGAAACCACTTTTTTTATAATATGGATCACCTATAATTAACATGTATATATTTCCATCTACCCGCATTTTCCTCCTCCTTCAAGCCACACTGCCACTTTCAGACAGTTTGAAAAGAGGGGAAACAGCACTATGAAACTCTCTATTATATTAGTCCGTGTATATAGGAAACCAGTGTGTACAAGTCTATGGGAGCTCCCCATCATTTTTGTACATCACTGGTTTCCTATTTGAATACGATCATTAGCTAGTTGAAAATACAGGAGACAGCACTATGAAACTCTCTATATATTATAGTCGTGTAATAGGAAACCAGTGTGTACAAGTCTATGGGGAACTCCCCATTCATTTGTACCCACTGGTTTCCTATTTCAATACGATCATTAGCTATAGTTGAAAATACAGGAGACAGCACTATGAAACTCTCTATATATTAGTCGTGTAATAGGAAACCAGTGTGTACAAGTCTATGGGGAGCTCCCCGTTCATTTGTACACACTGGTTTCCTATTCGAGTTTGACCATTGACGCTACACGTTATCTTGCATTCCCCGAGAGATGGCAGCACAATAATCGGTGAGCTCAAATCGGACAGCCCCAGCCGGACATGTCGTCTCGATAAAAAGTGTTCGGGGGAAAAGGGAAACTGGTTTCCTCGATCACGATTATGCCACATAAACTTACCTTGGTCTTTAAAAGCATTTTTAACGATATCCTGAGATGGATCTAATTCTTGGGCGTTGCATTCGATGTCGTTTTGTTTTTACAATGTCGACATGTGTCCGTGTTACGTGCGCCGTATAGGCCTAGAATCTGACGGGGGAGATCCAAACCTGAAAAAAAGAGGCCTATAGTTAGTGATTTTGATGTTGTTTCTGTTCAAAATAAGCACACCTTGTCTATTCTAAAGAAAATATTATTGGGCATAATATTTCAGAGGTGTGCTCTTGAAAATTTGTTGCGATCACCTCTAAATTCAAGGGGACGTCAAAAATTGTTGCCCTTATTTTTTATGACAAATAGTGTTTTAGAGATAGTATTTTAAGGAAATATCAAATCGCTCCAAAATGCGGTTCATATAAAAGAGAAATAAATTGCCTACAGGCTGAAACCTACTTTGATGGAATTTAAATGCGTAAAAATGAATAATTAGCCCAAACAGGTTTGTATATTATTTTAACAAAAAGTTATATCATCCTAAAGTCGTGATCTTGATTTCGCCGAAAATAACATTCTGGTCAATATCTCTGAAAGCTCCGTACACGAACGTGTATTACTCTATTGGAATGGGTATGGTGTCTTATATTAACAAACCATCTTTCAGTCTAAACCCTAACTCCATTGTATCAAACGAAATGTAGAAAAATACGGATTATAGGCATCGACTTTAAATCGCTATCGTATCAACTTAATAGTAATATTACTAATCAAATCGAAAGGAAAAATCTTTAAACTGATAACGAATGATGAGTCTGATGACTCTCCATTCCTCTGAGAGGTGCAACTATTTCCTTTATTCTGTGAGCCCTACGTTTTTGTTTCTTTTTTTAACGATGCATTTTAATATTGTATAACTTATGTAGGAATTTCTTCTTTTTTTAATGATGCAAGAGTTCTTGAAAAATATGGACTCAGATCCTTAAACTGCTTGTTGTCTGCTAGGATTTTTATGGGGGGGGGTGTCACATGGTAAACTCAAATCAATAAAAGCCATGCCATTTACGATTATCGGAAACCACATAAGTTTTATTCCTTCAAATACAATGAATCACTGTTCGCTACAAGCTGAACATACTTCTGAATATATCTCATTATTCTGCTTTCAACATATAAGAAAGACCTGAATTGTCTAACTATGATGTGCCTATGTTTCTATCTACCGTCACTCACCTAAATCTTAAACAATGCCCTTATATAATCGAACCTGCATTGTTCAAATATACATTGTATCTCCTATCTACAAGGACCTTTCATATAATTATCCTTTCTATCATCACCATACAAAATATAATGGACCTGTATTGTCCAATATTAATATTGATATCCAATCACCAGTTTAATTCAAGTCGCGGGATACCAAAAATGAACCTGCTTTGTTCAAAATATATTTCCCAAACTTGAAATTTAATTACATTCATAATTTTGTTTTTAATCTCTGTAATACGTCTTATAATGATCTATATACAAACCTCTTAAACACACTTCCATATCTTTAACTCCTGGATCTTCAAACCATATTACCAGCCTTCCAATAACGTTTCCTACAAATCCTCACAATGTTGCAACTTTTAGTGTCATCTCTAGACCGGAGGGTTAATCAAGTTTACGATACATATATAAATCACTTAATTTAAAAAGTTTCTCTGATCATATGTTTTTATCGAGTGTTTCATTTTACCTTGTCTTCTGTGAAATTATAGTTTCGAGTGATACAGCTCACCAATAAATATCCATGTTCGCTGTCCGTTGAGTTCGCGATGCGATGAGGTTTCCCTGGAGTGACCAGTCGCTTCTTTACTGCAACCTGGGAACAGAAACGTTGATCTTTTTGTCCTGACCAAATGTGGCGCCATCTAGAAATTAGAGAGTTCAGGCACAAATACTTTTCTAATACATATATTCTAAAACATCATTTATGACATATAACTGCGTATTTAATTCGTAATGAAAAAATCAGCGGTATACATTTAACACAAAGGTAATACAATGTATTTTTCATTTGTAGGAAAAAGCACAACAAACAATGAGCACCTATTAATCTTTGACTTTTCTTAAAAACCTATCATTGAATAACATACTCTTATCTTAAAACATTTTGAAATTTGGTTTTCAAAGGATTAATTTTTCGATTTCTGAACAATATAACTCACCGATGATAACTCCATTTCCTGCTAGTAAGTAACATGCTGGCAAAAACCAGACTGTTGTGTTCTGAGTTCAAAACTGAAAACAATTATAATTTATACTGGGTTATGTACCTCCAAAATGAAAAGTAAAGAAGCCAGTGACTTTTCTGGACTTCCCTCCATAGACAGCTTCTCGGGTGTGGTCCCTGGTTTTACCAAGAGAGAATATAACGGAGAGGTGCGAGTTCGCTCGATAACACGCGAAATTGTGTAGTAGTACTTTCGATATAGTCTGGTTTCAAGACACTTTGCTTTTACCGTCGATTACGAAAGTATCGTGTGAATATAGCCTTTATCTAGACGTATCTCCTCATTTTCCACGCTATTATTGTGAACGTTGTGTGGATTAAACGTAATTTAATTCTTCTTCTTCTTTTCCAATATGGTACAGTCCACCGCTGGTGTATTATCAGTATTATCGTACACCACGTTAAATGGCTTAAATTGGTTTAGCCCTATAATACTAGCTCCCCTCAGAAAAACATAATGAGTGGCGACGGCTGCTTGAATGCCGGGGGGGGGGGGCGGAGGGAGGGGCGGGGGACACATTGCATGGGTTCCTATAGGGCTCTTTCCAATTATTTTTCATTATATTTTTTGTTAACCATGTCCATTGTAAATTTCAATTTTGCATGTAGAATTGGTACTTTCAAGGGTATCCGATTTGTTTTATTTGGGATTTTTTAGTCTTTTCAGAGAAAAAAATTGCAATAATAGAAGCCAATAACCCATTCCCCCCCCCCCCCATAGCTCGCGCCCTGGCCCTCATCCCTCCCCCAAAAAAAGAATAAACAAATTAAAAATAGGCCTAACAAAATAATAAAACAAATAAATAATAACTAAAATGAATAAATAAAATTATTTAAAGAATAAACTTTTAAAAAAGCACACACATAAAGGAAGGACCAAAATTTTCACTCCAGTTTGCCAATAAAACGCTGTCTCTCCCTGCCTCCCCTCATTTTCTTTGAGTGTTTCAGCCGCTCCCCCCCCCACTTCTTCTCTCTCTCTCTCTCTCTCTCTCTAAATCTTTCTCTTAGCTTTCTCACATGTAGGCCTACTTTACTTCTCAATTTCATTCTCTTTACCAAACTTGATGGTACAAAAAGACAAACAACTTCATGTTTTTCTAGGTGTTAGGACAACATGTTCAGGCCCATTCGAGGCAAAGAGGCTTAGTAATATATGGAAAACATTATCTGTTAAAACAGTGTTATTATTAGTAATAACTATCCGCACAGTGCCAAATTATACTTCAAAAAAAATTATCCAAATCTAAGATAGGTACCCCATTCAATATTGCAGTCCCACATTCATGCCTCACAAATTTAATGCATAAATTGGCTCATTTTGCATTGAACTCAATGCAATACAGAACAATATATTTAGTATAAATATTACCCTTTTCAAGCTTTTCTCTTCAAAGAGGATCACTTTTGACTAATACATGGGGATATAATAAGTTCAACTACCATAAATGTGAAAATATTGAGTAATCTCATATTGTCACACTCTTCAAAAGAAAAAAAAAAGTAACAGGGATCGAAAGTTCTACACAAATTTGAGTGTTATTATTTATACTAGTTTTTGCGCTTTTTTTTCACAAGGTTTGTTTTCCACACAAGTTCAATATTTTATGTTAAAAGTGAGTAGTTCCAGAATATTTCAGGCATGATTTGAGACTGTTCGGGCATCTTCAATTTTTATGTGGGAAGTACCTATCTAAGAGAGACGAGTCATAATGAACTACATAGTACTTGTAATGAATTCAAACAAAATTATAATATACAAATAATTTATAAGCCTGGAAAGTGAGCTTCAGCTTTTGAAAATCATAAACTATACCACATTTCTTTATTTCTTGTAATATTTTCAAAAATAAACTAATTTGCAAAATTAAATATCCAAATGATATTCTATCTTTGCAAAAAATAGAGCAATTATACTTTATGATTATACAGAAGGAGCCTACCGACTATGTTAGTATAAAAGGAAGTATCTTTAAAATAAGACATCCATCGATATGTAACTATATGCTGTTAAATAATTATGATTTCAGAGCAACTTGGTCGTACAGCCTGTGCTTGCAAAGCATGCATTAAATTCTTTATGTTCTTTTGTTAATCACATTGTACTATATATAGAACCATATCTGCTCTGATTATGTTGTCCTATAAATCTTTATCACACAACTGACATCTATAAAATCTAATTGGTTGGCAATCCTTCATTGATTATAAGTAAAAATATCAGTCTGGTCTGGGTGGGCCTATGGAATTTTCATTTGGAAGCTCTACATCAAATAGTTGCCATTCAATATAAACATGATGAATGTTACTACTCTACATGTATATAAAGCACTTTGATGTATGCACATTGTTGGCTTGGCAGTATTACACACAATATAAACATTCCACAGAGTGATAATCTACTCAACACAACTGCAGATTGTAAAATTTTACTTTTACTACTAAAACTGTCAGCCAAAATATATAATATATTAGATGTATAACCATGTCTGCAGAAATCAATTTGAGTGTGATGTTTCCAAATGAAGCTAAATGGAAAGTCATAAATGAAATGTAGGTTGCATGGCAATGTCTCTTTTAATAACATTCAATTATAATACCCTGGCTGAAACTTCACACTTAACAATCACTCATAAAGACACAGGAGGCTATGATTTTTTTTTTAAAAACATTATTTTGATCAAGAACGTGCTCACATATAGCAATTTTTGCAATACGCCTACAAAGTCCACTAGCTGCATACATTACATGTAGATCTATAGAACGGTGATGCTTGGAAAGTGCTCTCAACAAACTGATATCGATGCAGATGGTAAGGAGACGTTCTACAAGGTCATTCCTATCATCTGCTTTGCGCCACTCCTTGATCTTCCAGAATTCTTAAAAAAAATTGTACATATAATGTGCAATGTCTTGATAAATACTTGAACTCTACCATAACATTGTCATTAACAGTTTAATTAGTGGTAGGGTGGGGGGGGGGGTTGCCCGGATACTAAAGCTAAAAACATAATGTTGAATAATGCTCATCAATATTTGATCTGTAGAATATTTTCTAATAGACACATACATGATTTCAAATAATAACAATTTTAGTGCAATAATGTCGCAGCTCCTGCAATAAGAATCACAAATTTCAACTCTAGTGTTGAGGGGTCTGTGGCATTTCACACTAACCAGATCTTCAGGGCGCGTGATCCAGAGACGAACTTAATAACGGGTTCACAAAGGTAGTTAAAATTTTTCCAAGTCACGTTGGCAGGCTATAAGGGGGGGGGGGGGGGGATGGGGGGGGGGGTAGGTGTTGAAAATTTTTTCGGCCGTCGGCCGTTAAAAATTCAAAAACGTATTACATATAGGGGTAGGGTCATGGTTAAGGAGTCGCGTCTCGGACAAACTACAAGTCAAAAAAAAAAAAAAGGTTATATATTTTGACGGGTGCGTTAAAAAGTCTGTGTACAAAAGGTTGCTGATTTCCAATCCTTACGGGGTGCTCTAGCAACCTTTAGCCCCCCCCCCCCTGGTCCGGTCCTGATCTTACCAATACACCATCCATCCAGCGCGCGTCCGCGGGCCAACTCCGGGGGCTAACCTAGACCCTACTAGTCCCAGTACGACAAGTTAATATCCTCACACGCCATCTCTCCGGCTCGTTCCGGTGTCGGGTCTTTCGACATTGGGAGGGGG
>CALNVZ010003434.1:5330338-5341609 GCA_940671915.1 Paracentrotus lividus | reverse complement strand
AGGTTTTGGTTCCCATGAAATATTCCATCTAACTATAAGATAATACAATAGCATTTAATAAACAAACCGATTATACCATTCAAGTAGACATCAGAATAATAGATGTACAAATAATATCACATATGCAACCACTATAAATTAATATGCATGAGATGAATGAATCGCAGAACAGGCTAATTTATAAATTTAGCGACCAAGGCCATTTCTAATAAAAATATTAACTCGTACTGCAAACATAGAAGCATTTCAAAGTGCTATTCGCCTAGGAAAACTCACCCAAAAAATTGTACATGTAATAATTAGAATCACAATATAAATTCTCGATGCGAAAAAGAGAAGTTTTAAGAAACAACCAATGTTATAAGATGGAATTTGAAAAGTTCGATCGATGAATATAAATCTAGAAAAATAACGAAACAATAGCCTGACAATGTATAAGAGTGTCTAGATGAATTATAACTAGTTCGCAAAGACCCGACACATGGATGATGAGATAAGCAACGGCCTTGAGAGAATCAGATCACGCATTAAAACCCACCCATAAATAAATGTATAGACGAAGAATGCAATTTGAGCACATTGGATAAGACTTATTAAAGTCCTGCAAAAGCGTAGTCCACGGAGGGCCATCTGTTAAACCGGACAGAATGAGGAGTATCCCGTGCAACAACGTAAGCAAGTTTGACCGAAAAGAGATATCAAGGTTATTCCTTAATAAGATAGGTATAGACCTTGAAAGCAAGCAGACAAGAGTATATTATCATACTAGCAACTCTGGCAGAGTATGTATATAAATAGGCCTAAATCTATCATGGCAAAACCTAAATATTATCAGATTTCTATAACATATTAATTTCATTATTCATTAATCTCTAATGTGTCTGAGTACCTCTGACCTAAAACATGAGGAAAGAGCCTCCTACATTCCCATAAATAAACCCAAGAAAAAGAGTACACTATTAAACTAAGAATTAGAAAAAATTTTAAATTTACCAACATAAAATTCCATAAATAAGCCATTTAAGTTAATATCAACAATTTGGAGACCCACCAATAATCGTTGCATAAACTTTATCCTACGCAATGCCTATTCATCACCGACAGAAGATTTTTTTGAAAGAAAACTCTTATTTTAAAAACAATCATCCTGATATTCAATAAGATTTAATTCTTCTATGGGTAAATTTCCCATAAAGCCTTTGAAGCTTGTAATACTACATGAAACGCTTTAAAGTCCCATTATTGGGCCAACGGCCATGTGGTTTTCGTAAAGGAGAAGTGAAATCAAAGTGTTACCCATTACTCCTCATCATGCTTATCACACCAGGCAACACCACCAGAGCGACTAATGACCAGGATATACAAGTAGTAACAATTAATAAAGGGAATCTCCAGTATAACCCACTGTAACATACCTTAGGACTCATCCTTATCTGTTAAACTTTCATCTTAGTTTAAAACACTAGATAATTTAATCTGACATTTATTATATAACGAATCCACGCGATCATTTTGAGGAGATATAAAGGAGTGTCCTGTATTCTGATCTTTTTGGACAAAACCCCACCTCTCTTCCCTCTCTCCTCCGCCCATCCCCACCCAGCCCCTTAATTGAGGAAAGAAAATGCATAAAATCTGGTATTGCGGAGGCCGCCCAACGGATGTTTCTTTTAAAACACTCCCCAACCCCCAAAAAAGCAAGCGAATACATATTGAAGAGTTTGATTTCCAAAAGGCGGCTAATCGCACTTATCAGTGTTTATAGTCTAGAGAAATTCCAAGTTAATTTACCAGTTTATCTTAAGTCCATTTTTTGTAAGTATTATTGGACTACTTATATTATGAACTATTAAAGCTATGTATTCGAAATAAAAAATCACGTTTTTTTAAAAAATAAATCTTACTATCAATCAATATTTGGTAAGAAATTTTTACCCAGATAATATCTAAATTCCCATGGAATTTAGCGCTTTTTTGGGACAAAAAAACCCCGCTTCAAGATGCCCAATTTTTCTGTTAGATTTTAACCTATAAAATAAAAATGAAAAGTTCAAAACCAAACACCTATGATATTGCACCCAGGAAAGTAACGAACAACTTCATTGCTGATCGTTTAAATAGTGGAAAAATATTTTTTTTTTTTTTTTTTTTTTATTGTCTTTTAATATCTATCTTTTTTCTAAGACCGGGGATTTCGGAGATGAATTATATCAAAAGAGAAGACTAAAAATCCAAAAAAATTCATAAAATTATGAAAACTAGTCAAAAATCTAAAATTCACGGCGCAATGATGCAGGCTGTAAATCCAAACGAGTAACAGGAAACTAAACATAGATCAGATCAAACAAATTTGTCGCATTAAGAAAAAGAAACTCTAATTGTATTTGTCTAGATAAAGTGGTTTTTTTAAAAAACAAATCCTAAAACACCATAGCTGGATTTAGCGCATCTCTTGGAAATAAAAAACACGTTTTGATTAGCTACCTTTTGAAATAAAACCATATTGTGACCAAAGTTTAAATAATGTTCAAACTTTCAAAAAAAAATTATTTTTAATAAATCCCAGTTTATACTGATTGATTCCAGATACCCCTTCAAGACACTCGTTGCACTAACTAACCTATAAAATCCATTTTCTGAGGCAAAAGTATTCAACGGAATTAGCGACCTTTTGGAACAAGCCTTTTCATTGAATGGGAGGTGAGCCGACCTTAACCTACCCAACCAGGCTGTCATGAAACTAGCCCCCTATGACCTGTCCTTAGAGGAAATACTGAATGTTCCCCGCCCCGACTTATAGTACCTCACCTACGTCCACCCCCCACACCTCTCCCAACCTCCCCGCTCCATTTTTGCTCGGCCAAACGCCGCGTATAACGCAAAAAATTCGACATGACAAGAATCTGAAAAAAATAAATTTTGAGGAGAGCCCCACACACAGCCTTCCCCATACACTTCCTTGATACCGACACTGTTTAACAATTTGAGAGCAGCATCTTTAGTATTGATTTCTTGTGTGTTTTTTATCTAAGTCATTAAAAAAAAAAATCAACTAATAATAAATAGAGGCTGTAGTGATCTATTTCGTTCCCACGGCTTTTACTTTTGCTAAATGTACACTGCGTCTATGCGCATCTCAATAATCTCCTATATGACCTATTATCAAAAGAAAATTTATTTTTTATAATTTTAATTTTTTTGTCTTTGTTCCTTCTTTTAATCTACTCCTACGTGATTAAGTCGAAGACACATTAAAAGAGACACATTTACATAAGCGATTATACTTTTTCAGTCCTCCATTTACAACTCATATATGGTTAATTATTCTCTTTTACATAATTCAAATAATATACTATACCCTCATATATATTCATTATGGGCAGACAGCAAAACAATTATACGCAGGGCCATTTTCCTTTCACACCATTAAGTGATCCATGTAAAATACCATTTGATTAATAGGGAACATAAAAGTCTTTGCCTATTACTTTCAATAAGATAAACTTATATCGTGCCTACAGATATATAATCAACACCGCTGGCCAAGCATTATTTTCTTTTTAAAATACTGTCCTGCAGAATATCCACTCAATCTGGTTGCTTGATGGACTATACCATGGAACCCTGCCAGCCAGTAAACAACAAGTCATGGTAAACCTTTTGAGTAACAATTGAAATGTCATTCTTCTTGACGTGAAATCCTTAACTCTACAAATCAAGACCAAGGGGACGTGCAGTGCACGTGGGGGCACAAAAAAAACAGATAAAATCCAGCTAAGATCAACCTTTCTCTAGGTCAAAACACACCGCGAGCTATTCTCACTCTATTATGGACACCCCTCTCCCCTAAATCCCTGAACTTTTTATTCGCCATTCATACCCACGAGGATCTTCATTATCCATCAAACTCTGGTAACTGCTACTAAAATTATTCACAAAACATTAAAAAAATAGTATACACTACATAAAGACACAGCATGAGGGGAATAATATATCTTCTTGGGTTGCCATTAGTGCAACCACCAATATAACCATGTTCTCCTATTTTGTGTCATTTCATGAATATCCCAATAGTTTGAACAATATTTATTGCTTCTTATCCTACATGGTAGGTTTTCTTTTTCAATATTGAAAACTGATCACACATTGAATAGTAATGAGATCCTCTTCCGACTCTCTCTTCCATACAAATAACATATTGCTTCATATGCTGATACACCCGCTCTTCTCTCTATAATATTTTTACAAGTTACTTATCCGTTCGGGAAATAAGGAAAAAGAAAAAAAAAAAATTTCAACACAGACCTGCAACGCTGTACGCGAAAACAGACAGACTAATATAATAGAAAAATATGAAAGCATCAAGTTTTCATATTCTAATTCTTTTGGATGAAGTAGTAGAAGCTTATCCTGAAAATTTTCAAAAACCCGTAAATATGATCTTATTCTATTATTGTATTATCTATATTGACATTTCCAACTCATCAATAAGTATACAACCAAAATATATTTTAATCCCAAAATTATTAAAAGAGAAGTAAAGAAGGATGGTAAGATCCCGACGCACACAAGACCGCCGCGCACCGGGCCGGCCGAAAGTAAAGTGGGCCGGGAGGGCAGAGCAGAAAATCTAGCTTGTTATCTCTCTTCCATTTATTTTTGCGCCAAGTCGTTGAAGTTTTTTTTATATATATATATGTATTAATCTTAGTCAAAGATCGTAACAGAACATTTATGAATGAATCAAACATATTCATGCAACCAGTCTCCACCATCAAACTGTGATTTTTTATATATACTGTTAAAATGATCTGATATTTCAAATGTTGGTGCATTTCTCTATGTATCTCTAGTTTAACATCGTGTATATATCCTCCTCACTATGCTTTGACCTTTGGAAAATTGTTCGTGTAATCCTTCTCAAGTAACACTACGTTGTGTTTGTCGGTGGAATCGTACCTAGTTAGACTTGGATTCTCTATACATTGTCATGCCAAATTATGAAAGTGATCCCAATATAAGAGAGAGAAATATAACCACCCTTTGATTTCATTTCCGCAATAAGAACAATCAACATCAATGAACTGATTGCTATACGTGAATTAACTTATTGCTCATTTACAAGCCTTTCAAAAGGCTTTTAATGGGCAATTCTAACCCAGTTAAGAAATTAATTTCTTATTGGAATGACTCAGTAAAATGATGATAACCAGTTTTTAAAAAGGTTTCCTTCAGAAATTGGGTGATGAAATAAGAAGGTTATGGAAAGTAGAAAAGTTCATTTTACCTTCTGCAGTTTATTTGCGGCGGTCTCCAAATTGCTTGATATTACTTAAAAATGGCTTATTTATGAAACGCTTCATTGGTTTGGTACACATTTTTAAATATGTTTCCTCTAAATTAAACTTTTAGTGTATTAAGTGATCATATATCGCTCTTCTTGGCACCTTCAATGAACATAAGTCCGCAATGGGCAAACAAATGCTAGGAGCATATATTCCAACCTCAGATGTCCGACTAGGTTCTAGAAGAGAGGTACAATCAGCATTCATAGAGATTCAAATGAAATAATCTGAAGTATGTTCCAAGAAATCTAATTACATGTTAATTAATTAGCACAGGAACGCCTAATTAAGAAGGAATAAGAAGGGACGAGATAAAGAACCTGAGCTAATTTTACTGCAATATTGAAGCATAAGCAGATTAATTCTACTAGAAATGAAACTTGGTGCTAAGTGTAAAGTAACAAATCTGACCACAATCAGACAGTGTGAGTGCTGATGTATGAATCTTAAGTTCCCAGACCTCGAACAGTGCGTTCTTTACCTTCTTCACATACACGTTCATTCACTAACGAACACATTTGCAGTTCGTCCGAATGCCATCTTGGTTAGGGTATTCATACACTTCTTAACTATTGGCATATACTCTCCTCAGCTACACACCAACTTGACTTTCCACATTAATTTATCCAAAGAGGTCTCTTCTATTAAACGTGGTACTTTCCTCGTGCCAGCCATGTATCTGCATCATGATTATCTCTCTGCTTTAAACCATTCTTGACTGTGCCAAACAATTGCTCCGTAGGTTTCTAATAATTTGTGCTATGTGAGAGTTCTAGACTAGTCAGTTGGTTTTAATGACAATCCCGAATACAATCAATTTTCAAGTAACTTAACATATTTACGTATTACTTTGTGCTTTTCCCAGTAAGGCCCAAAGTGCTACTAAAGCAGCTACAATTACGAGTTACAGTTACGCAATAATAAAAAAAACTGTACCTTATAATTGATTGATGGAATGTTAGTGAAAAAAACAGAAGAAATGTTATATTGCGATATGTTAGACGCGTCAAGTGTAGTGTGTAATAGTTTCTAGAGGCGTAAGATGCAAGGTCTGAAGTGGCATTGGTTATAATTTCCAATTGAGTATTCTTGTTATTGACCATTCTGATAGAATAAAAATTACTCATACCAGCGAACAAAAAGCTTATTGTGTATGAACCACCTTTTGCAGCTTTCTTGGATGTTGATTGTGATACGGTTATCTAGTCAACACCCTGTAAATCCTGTTCTTGTTTCTGTATAATCATGTTGACTTTTGCCACAATTAAGTGCATTTGTTTTTTTTTTTTTATTACAACCACTGTTATATCAGTTTATCCTGCGTTTGCTTCTTACACATCCTGACATAGAACTACTAGGCCACACTTCCTAGTAAACATATTAATTACTGTTTTCCCACCCACGGTTATCGCCTCACCCACATAAATCATTCTTCACGCACACAAAATCTCCTTTAATCAAAATCTCAATAATAAAAGCATTTTGGTTTAGTTTAACTAGCTTAGTCGGACAGGCTACAATTAATAAATTATATGAAAAAGAAAATACCATGCTGATACCGAGGTGTGTATAAACTCAGCAGACTCTCTTCATATTCATGATTATGGTTGTGTGTTGCGTAGTGCGATGTAGGCCAAATATGTTATATTCATCTATTGCAATTGTTAGATCTTTTGAAGACTGTAATACAGCAATATATGAATTATCATGATTGCACTTGGTATGGTGTAGGGGTGAAGTAGGTCCTAGAGATATTGTGCTCGCGTTATGAAAATTGTCTTATTAAATAATCTCAGGCAGGTACGATAGACCTTAACACGCGGTGTAGTGTTGATTAATATGAGCTTCTCGCTGCATGCATTGGTTACGTACAAAACAATGCAAATAAACCATGATCTGGAAATATGTACCATCTCCCTCAATCTACTGAATCTCTCATATAAAATTGAGTTTACATATCTCTTTATTAAGAGCGTGAAAGCGTATATAAAAATCGAAGGACATCCAGTTTTTAATAGTTACGCGTCATAGTATAACCAATGAAATAGCAATTTGTGCCTGCATGATTCCAGACCAGCTCACGGCAATGTTAATTTTGTTTTTGTTTTTTTTGAACTCTGAAAATTCCATGACATTTCGGTCTGGTACAAGATATCTAGCTTCTGTGAGCAATTCTATACATGTAATGAAGTTAAATCTGCACACCCCACTGATTATACGCATGAATGTAAATATCGCAAACCTAATAAACCCCAATCATAAAATCCTGCAGCTTATAGTGTCAATATATAAATATGATAAAAATCTTGCAAACGCCATATTAGTGAGTCTATTAGGTACTCTAATTCTTGGGAATGAGCCTTTCAGAGTACTGCTCATGATTTATAGTATTTATGTACAGAAACATGAAGCTATCTCTGATGCTGCGAGTATTAAAGTGTGATTGAAATAATGCTTTGTGAATGTTGAGGAGAGTAGATGCAGCAGAGTATCAAGTGTCGATAGACAATGCGCCTAAGGTACGCAATTGATTGCATAGAAATTAAGAGGTACCTGGAAGGTGCTTTGAATGCTTACATGTAGCCCGAAATTTCTCGATTGCGTAGTCATCTTCAAGCATTCACTATTCGCTGGTCATTTACTCTTGGCCATCGTTTTTATTTTCTTCAGATTCTGAGTTTACGAGCTGTCACGATGCATGGGCGTTTTTGATTTCTCAATGCAAAATCAGTTTACTGGTTTTGGATTGATTGATGTATTCAAAAGTTGGACGTACCCATTTTTTTCATTTTTTGTTCTTCTATTATTGACCACCTAAATTCGAGCTCTTTTCGTATCCGTTTCCACTGTTACTCAGTCACTATACTGTAACTTTCGATCTGTCTAGTCTTCTGTTGGCTAATAACTTCCCAAGTCTCATACTGTCCAGTTCTTATGTACCTTCTCATCTTGTCGTCATTCTAAACCTATAATCGCTCAATATCCCATCTATCCATCCACTCATATTTATCCCACTATTTATGCTCGTCCTTGCTTTCTATCTATGATCTCACATCCATTTCTAGTTTTACTGCATTCAAGATCTGTTGCATCAATTTAATCCAATAACCTTTCCTTATCCCGTTTTCATCCCAATCCATACTTAATTTTAATATACATCTAGTCTCTACAGTCCATTCTATCTGTCATATCCATCCATCTGTTTTCACTCATCTTTACCTATTCATTGTAACCCCATGCACAGATAGGTTAAGTAGTTTCGCACAGTTTCGATCATGTACGGCACCATAAATATACTGGCGCTATAGCAGAAAGAAGCAATATACAATTCGACTAGACGTTTTGAGTATCGCGTCACCGCACTTAATCCTTTCCCTTCGATAACACAGCGAAAATGTTGATGATAGATAGTACTTCTGATATAGTCTGGTTTTCAACACACTTTGCTTATTATCCTCGATTACGATAAGTATACGTGTGAATAATAGCCTTTATCTATGACGTATCTCCTCATTTTCACGCTGATTATTGTGAACTGTATCTGGTGTTAGCGATTAAACGTAAACGTTTTATATTATTAGTTGGCTTTCAAATTGGTTTCTAGCCATCCCATAGTGTAATTACTAGACGCACCCTCAGTAAACGACTATGAGTAGTCGCTGACGGAAGTCAACCTGTCCTTGGTGGCGATATTGGGAAGGGACATTACGGAACAACACTTGCCATGGTAGACCCAGCACGTAATATTTAGGGCTCATTTCAAATTTTTTTTAGACATGATTCCCATGTTAATTTCACGATGTTTGAGCATGTTAGAATTTGGACTTAAGCGGGTAAAATTTCCGATTTTTTCTGTATAATTTGCGGAATTTTATAAGGTTTTTTCAGAAGAGAAAAAAAATTGTCCCCAATATTATAGAAGCTCTAAACCGCCAATTTCCCAACCCTCCTGACTTCCCCCCCCAGTTTATCCACTCCAAATTTCCCCGTCTTCCAAAGTATATCAATTCATTCTTGTTTCTATTGAGATAGCGCGGCAGTAAATATTATATTTAATTATTCAGAAGGCCATATATAACATGAGAATGTATAATGTATAATAATACTATATAATGTATCATGAGAATATATACTATATATAATATTATACTAGTATATTGATAAGTATAATATCAATGACTAGAACTTGTTGCTTAAGCCCCCATAGCTCCGCCCTGGCCCTCATCCCTCCCCCCAAAAAAGAATAAACAAATTAAAAATAGGCCTAACAAAATAATAAAACAAATAAATAATGAAACTAAAATGAATAAATAAAAAATTATTTAAAGAATAAAACTTTTAAAAAGCACACACATAAAAAGGAAGGACCAAAATTTTCACTCCAGTTTGCCAATAAAAACGCTGTCTCTCCCTGCCTCCCCTCATTTTCTTTGAGTGTTTCAGCCGCTCCCCCCCCCCCACTCTTCTCTCTCTCTCTCTCTCTCTCTCTAAATCTTTCTCTTAGCTTTCTCACATGTAGGCCTACTTTACTTCTCAATTTCATTCTCTTTACCAAACTTGATGGTCAAAAAGACAAACAACTTCATGTTTTTCTATGGTGTTAGGACAACATGTTCAGGCCCATTCGAGGCAAAGAGGCTTAGTATATATTGGAAAACATTATCTGTTAAAACAGTGTTATTATTAGTAATAACTATCCGGCACAGTGCCAAATTATACTTCAACAAAAAATTACCAAATCTAAGATAGGTACCCCCATTCAAATATTGCAGTCCCACATTCATGCCTCACAAATTTTAATGCATAAATTGGCTCATTTTGCATTGAACTCAATGCAATACAGAACAATATATTTAGTATAAATATTACCCTTTTCAAGCTTTTCTCTTCAAAGAGGATCACTTTTGGACTAATACATGGGGATATAATAAGTTCAACTACCATAAAATGTGAAAATATTGAGTAATCTCATATTGTCACACTCTTCAAAAGAAAAAAAAAAGTAAACAGGGATCGAAAGTTCTACACAAATTTGAGTGTATTATTTATACTAGTTTTGACGCTTTTTTCACAAGGTTTGTTTTTCCACACAAGTTCAAATTATTTTATGTTAAAAGTGAGATGTTCCAGAATATTGTCAGGCATGATTTGAGACTGTTCGGGCATCTTCAATTTTTATGTGGAAGTACCTATCTAAGAGAGACCAGCATAATGAACTACATAGTACTTGTAATGTATATTCAAACAAAATTATAATATACAAAATAATTTATAAGCCTGGAAAGTGAGCTTTCAGCTTTTGAAAAATCATAAACTATACCACATTTCTTTATTTCTTGGTATATTTTTCAAAAATAAACCAATTTGCAAAATTAAATATCCAAATGATATCTATCTTTGCAAAAATAGAGCAATTATACTTTATGCATTTACAGAAGGAGCCTACCTGACTATGTTAAGTATAAAGGTGAAAGTATCTTTAAAAATAAGACATCCATCGATATGTAACTATATGCTGTTAAATAATTTATGATTTCAGAGCAAGCTTGGTCGTACAGCCTGTGCTTGCAAGCAATGCATTAATATTCTTTATGTTCTTTTGTTAATCACATTGTACTATATATAGAACCATATCTGCTCTGATTATAAATTGTATCACTATAACATCTTTATCACACACTGACATCTATAAAATCTAATTGGTTGGCAATCCTTCATTGATTATAAGTTAAAATATCAGTCTGGTCTGGGTGGGCCTATGGAATTTTCATTTGGAAGCTCTACATCAAATAGTTGCCATTCAATATAAACATGATGAATGTTACTACTCTACATGTATATAAAAGCACTTTGATGTATGCACATTGTTGGCTTGGCAGTATTACACACAATATAAACATTCCACAGAGTGATAATCTACTCAACA
>CALNVZ010003434.1:5270418-5328747 GCA_940671915.1 Paracentrotus lividus | reverse complement strand
CATACATCGCTTGTTTATATCGGCTTAGATTTTTGTTTTATTACAGTTAAGACTTAGATCAAGTTCAAAAATTACAATAATGAAACCTAATTATATTGCAACAACGAACAAAGAACCCTTGCCTCTGACCCCAAAAATGAAATGAAATAAGGTTGTTCCTTACCAAAATCTGGCGCTTCCGAAAAATAAATATGTCCACGCGCATGCGCAGAACACTTGTACAACATTTAGCAGATGAGCTATTTTTCAAAAGAGAAACCCCAAAAAGGAGGCATAGTCACTGACTTTTTTGGGAGGTCTCAAAGAGTTTAAAAGGCCTTATTATACTAGAGAATTTATCGAATTTTGTTAAAATTAACATTTGCAATCGTTTCAAAGAAAATAAAGGGTAATATTATCCATTTTGAAAAAATTTGTTTTACGTGCTAAACATAGGCATTTACCATTTTTTTCGTTCTGCAAAAGGAGGCATAGTCACTGACTTTTTTGGGAGGTCCTCAAGAGTTTAAAATGCTGGATTGTATTAGGAAATTTATTTAAATTTGATAAAAATGACATTTCCAGTCATTTCAAAGAAAAAAAGGGGAATCGTAATCATTTCAAAATATTGCGTAAGTCCATAGGCCTACGTGTTATAACCCACCAGGGGCAGTTTTTTCATGCTCAAAAGGAGGCATAGTCACTGACTTTTTTAGGGGGGTTTCAAGAGTTCAAAATGCTTAATTGTATTAGAAAATTTATTCAAATTTTATAGAATTAGCATTTCCAATCGTTTAAATGAGAAAAAAGGGGATAATTATCCATTTTTAAAACACGTGTTTTACGTGTTAAACAGCATAGGCGATTACCATCTGCAAAAGGAGGCATAGTCACTGACTTTTTTAGGGGGGTCTCAACTGTTGAAAATGCTTGATTATGTTAAGAAATTTATTCAAATTTGATAATATCCACGTTTTCAGTCATTTCAAAGAAATTACAGGGGGATATCAACTGATTTCTAATTGCTTGTATTTTACGTTCAAAACTCAATTGAGGCTCAAAGTTCATAATCATACATAGTCAATGACATTTTTGGTAGGTTTTCTTAGAAATCAAGGTTGTAAACATGAATATTGAACCTTTTTACTTTGCTCTCAACCAAAAATCAAAACTTAAAAAGGTAGATTAGTATATTAAATATGAAAGACGAAAAAAAAAAAAAATCGGTTTTTGGGCGTTATAGCTTTTCGAGTCGCACAAATGCGCACAAACACCCCGATCAGATCCAGCGGACGGTGTGTACCACACCGAACGTTGGAAGCTCCGCTTCTTCCCACTATATATTCTTTGGTTTTACCTTCTAGCATACATTTTAACACACTCCATTGCACCAAGGCACATTCCCTTTTAACCAGGCCTAGAGAAATACCTCATTCTATTCACCAGTAGAACCTACCAATAGTGCTATTGTCTCTCAAAATTAACATATCCCTCCATCATCATGGCACATTCAGTCTCTATCTCTCTATCTCTCTCTCTCGGCACATTTACTATTTCTATCTACCGAGGGATAAAAACAAGAAAAAGATTAAATTAAACTATTTGCATTTTCAATGTGACAGGGGGTCGAAAATTGAAAAGTGGACCTTTTCAGAAGGAGTAAACCTTTCGAGCGCGAACCGAAAATGTTGCCTTATAACAGTATATTTTACCTTATAATTTTCTTTTTAATTCTTTTACGAGGTGATGATCACCTCCCTTTTAGCAAAATAAGTTGTGAGCATGAAGCGTGCAATAACGGTAAATTAATTTACATTTTCATTACTTCACTTGTGGAGTCAGGAATGGGCCCATGGGCCTTTCTATGATAACTCTACGAGCGCGAAGATCGAGCCGAAAATTTTGACTCGTAATATAATGACCTGAAGGTAGTGTATTTTCTGACACATTTTGCCTCTTATACTTACGGATCCGTAATTAGGACTTTTATAAAAACTTACGGGGTGCGCCAGCACTTCCGCCACCCCCCCCCCCCCCACCCTGGATCCACGCCTAGTGTTTTGAAAATTGAAAAGTGGAGTTTTTGCCAGATTTGAACTTGCGAGCGCGAAGCGCGTCCAAGAAATTTTTGGTTATAATGACTTGAAAGTAGTGTATTTTCTGACACATTTTGCCTCTTATGCTCACCGACCCGTAATTATGATTTGTATAAGGTTTACACATTCGAAAAGTAAACATTTCGCAAGGATTGAACTTGCGAGCGCGAAGCGCGAGCCGGAAATTTTGCTGTTTAATGGCCTGAATATGGTATGTTATATACCTCATTTTAAGAATCTTTAATAATCCTGTCTTCTGATTGGTTGAAAGTGCAGTCATAATCTGACCTATGGCCGCCATAGACATTTTTCCCGGTTTTACCGGTCAATAGAACATTTTTACAGTACTTTTTGCCCATGGGCATAGTGCGATCCCCATTTGTTTACGTGCAAGGCTGCTGCGCATGCGCTTTATTTCAGATACCATAATTTGCAGCGCGATTTGGTCGATAATTTTAGACAACTCCGCTGCTTGTGCGTCAACGCCAAGGGCGTAAATCCGTGTCGAGGAGTGGGGGGATGAACGAATTAATTTGCCAACTTGTTTGACATACACAAGCACTCATGCCACAAGTTTTAAAGTTTTTAATACCCATAGGCCTATAGCAGAGGCGGCGGAATGGATTTGAGAGGGAGGGGTACGAATAGAATTTATCTCTGAATGTATGCTTTTAGCCTATGGCTGCCTTGATTACTGTTCATATTAGTAAAGGAAAAACTAATGCGAGCGCGAAGCGCGAGCCGAAAATTTTAAGCTAAAAGTTGGAGATACGTGTGCATTATAGCTCCTATTTAGTATCAGCGAGCGCGAAGCGAGCCAACAAATTTAAGCTGAAATTGGATATGTTTGTGCATTAAAGGTCCTATAGGCCTGTAGTACGGTATCCACGAGCGCGAAAAAAATATGTAGGCTATAGGCCTATAATGATAATAAAGGAGGCGGAACGGATTTGAAGGTCACGGGTCTTGATAAAAAAAAAGGGCACAGTTCTGAAAAGGGTTACACTTTAGATCAGAGGCATGGATCTAAAGGGAAATGTATTCGGAGACGGAGGAGATACGAATAAAATTTGTCTTTGATGCTTTAATGAATCATGATAATGGCTGCCTTGATTACTGTTCATTTTAGTAGTGGAAAACTAATGCGAGCGCGAAGCGCGAACCGAAAATTTTAAGGTACGGTTTGAGATATTGGTGCATTGTAGTTCCTATTTAGTATCAGCGAGCGCAAAGCGCGAGCCGAAAATTTTAAGCTGAAATATAATGTTTGTGCATTAAAGGTCATATTAGTAGTAACCGCGAGCGCGAAAACAAAAGTTAAACAAAAACATACAGTAGAGGCGGCGGAAAGGACTTGAATGGGGGTCTCGATGGGAAAAAGGCACATTTTCTGAATACTGAGGGGACACTTTATATCAGAGGCATAGACCTAAAGATAAATGTATTCGGAGAGGGAGGAGGCACGAAGAAAATTTGTCTTTGAGTGTATACTTTTAAGGCTGCCTTGATTCCTATTCACTTTAGTAATAGAAAAAAGTAATGCGAGCGCGAAGCGCGAGCCAAAATTTATAAGCTAAAAATTGGAGATATTATTTTGGGCAGTATAAATCCTATTTAGTATCAGCGAGAGCGAAGTGCGAGCCGAAAATTCTGTATCCATTTAAAGATACATTTTACATGCTTTAGCGATAGAAAACCAATTCGCAATCTTTGCTATGAAAATTTTGTGGGCTGTATGCAGGCCCCAAGCCCTCCAACAACCTAGCCCGCACATAACTACATAAATGTTTTTGTTTGTCAACAACACCCTTTCCCAGCAGTGCCCTACCAACGTTGGTTCCCAGACGAGGCATTGAAATCCACCTTCTAATACCTACGTTACTGTTTGTTACTTAGTGCGAGCGCGAGGTCGCATAGCGACCGAGCAGGAAAATTTGGGGTTTTGGAGTAAAAAGGTCCAATTTTAGTATTGAAAGCGCTATTTTAACCAATAAAACAATTATCTAGTGTATTTTTTTTTTTTTCATTTCTTTCTTGAAAACTGGGGGGGGATATTTGTACAGCCCTCCCCCCTCCTCAAAATCTGGGGGGATGTATCCCCCCCCCCATCCCCCCCCGGGATTTACGCCAGTGGTCAACGCGCGTTGCGCGCAGCGTAGACAAATTCTTTCGTCGCGCTAGAACGTAACGGATCCCAGATTTTCTAGTTGAGCGTTAAGCCTGAATTCCGATGACGATGTTGATCAAACAAGCGATTTAGACTTAGAGTTATAAATCTGGAGGGCCTGCTTCCTCGGCAGTTTGCAGTTAGTGTAAGTAGATGCAAATGTGTTGCCTGTGCAGTTGGTAGCATCATTGTGCCTGCAGAGCCAGAGCTCGAACTGACTTAACTTAATGACTCTAGGCTAGTCTAAACAGTTAGATCTAACGTTTAGGCTATTTAGAATCTAGATCGTAGACTTCACTTAGACTTAGTTCTAGGTCAAAATTAGACCATGTTGTTGTTTTTAGATTCGGCATATAAAATATATATGACTGCTTTATTTCGGACATGTCGTTTCTTAGACGCTCTCGGGAATCTCCGAATCTGCCATAACCCGCGACCTGCGGTCTTGGGTTATAGCAGATGTGGAGATTCCCTTGAGAAGTCTAGAAACGACCATGTCCCTCAAAGCAGTCAATATATCTATATTATAATATCTTCAGTTTGTCTCTTACGTCTTTCTGTTTTCATTTTAATTCTTTCACAAGTTGATGATCACCTCCTTTTGTGAAAAAAAAAGTGGACCTTGCCAGTGAAAAGAGCCTTGTGCCTTGTAGTTGTATTTCAGGCATATTGTGCCTCATATCTATTTTGTCATAGTCCTTCACAGACGGATGACCAAATTCCAAAAGATACGAACGCAAAACGCGAGTGAAAGAAAATTACACAAAATCACATTAATGTTGTGCATTTGAAGCACATTTCTTTTTGACCTATAATTCGGCCTTTCGAACGGGAGGGAACATGGCGAGCGCGAAGCGTGAGCTGAAAATTTTGGTTATGATGACATTGAGGCTGCACATTAGCTTTTCCCTTTTTTTTTTCTTTTTTAGATTCCTACAAAACAAAATGACCATCACCTACCTTGAAAAACTGAAATGCGAGCATGAAGCGAAGTCGAAAGGGAAAACTCTTATTAAATGGCTCGTACTTCAAATCTTTATTGTAATATTTCCTGAAAACCAGGAATGAAGGAGGGTGGAGGGGGGATGCTGTAGACTCTCCAGTAGATATATATATATATATAGTAAATAGTGGTAGAAAAATACGCGTTGCGATTGGCTAGAGCAGTACCACGTGACCTACTTTCAATTTGTTATAGTAAATAGTGGTAGTATTTTACGAGCTGTGATTGGTTGAAAGGGTGTCACGTGTCGTTCAACATTCTGGTATAGTAAATAGTGGAAGTATTTTAAGAGTTGTGATTGGTTGAAATGATGTCACGTGTCATTCACGTTTTCGTTATATTGAACGGTTTTTACCGTTTACGTAGCTTGTGTAGCTTTCTGCACTTGTTCATGACGATAAAACTTGCATTAAATCGTCTTTGCAATACGGGACTAAATTTTTTCTTGGCAACGACAGAATTAAATTCAATTTGCCACAAGGATAATAAAAACGTGTTAACAGTTTGAGGAGAAATTTGACTCCTCCATAATAGTTTTATTCACTAATAACCCCAACATCTTAAAATGTCATTTTAGGGGCCTTTGTTCGTTTGTCGCCCCTTTCGTTCAGAAGTGACCGGGTCTTGTCATCTACTGCTCTCAGGAAATAATAGGGAAAAGTCCCCTCTTTCAGAATATACAAAAATATTCGACAAATCTCTGGCCATGAATAAAATATGACAACATATAAAAGACTTGTAAATTTGAAGAAGAAAAAAATGCACTCATTTTAGCTATGTTGTAATACCAGTGAGTAGGGAGTGTGTGTCTTTCAATTCACAAAAGCATGTCATTTTGTTTAAAATCGTTTGATTTTCTTTCATTAATACAAGATTTTAGAGATACAGCATAATCAACAAACTTTAGATACGAGCATTCAATGTTAGACAAGCGTTATTTAATTGGTCCAATTGTGACAATATCAATATACAATAGTTCTATGATACAAATGTATGCAATCGAAATGAATTCATTAATATACATAAGGACATTAGAAGATAAAAGTGTACAAAATGCATATTTATAATAAGTTAGCTGAGTCAGTATTATTATTGCTATATTCTGATATTGTTTTTATACTAAAACTGCATATCCGTTATAACAAGTAAAATAATTTAAAAATGTACTATGTAAAAGAGCTGAATAAGATTATAATTATAGTATTATAAAATGCAATATACCGAAGGCAAACAGGTATATTACATTTGTAAATTGATAAATTTCCCATCATCTTTTTACATCTCATAAAAGGAAAAACAATCATCACTGTTTATTGTGTTTATCAACATACATATTAATTGTGAATTAGAAGTGAATTTTCAGGAGAGGCAAAACCATTACACATAATTTTAAACCGTCTTGAATGAGGCAAGCAAGCCAAATGTTTATTTACAATCCAAGTTTGAAATAAGCAGATTACTAAGTAATAATAATAATGGGATGTTTGGACCATTTTGCAATTGAGATTTATTTATACAATTACAGGCACACTTTGTTAAAATGATAGGAATACTTTCAATCATTTAGAAATTAATATTCAAGTCTTTCATATAGTCATGTGTAACTAAAAACACCCAAGTGTAATAAAGAAATATATCTTTCGTGCAGAAATTTTTCTTTGATGAGTATTGTACTTCAGAGTAAAATATGACAGCTAGGTAATTTATTCCACATTAAACAAGTCCTTTGTGTCACTTTGTCACCAAGAAATTCCCCAATATATGTTGTTTTATTGATTGAAATATAAGTATTTAGAAGTAATATCAAGGAGTTTCTGGGGAAATGAAATCACCTGTTCATGAAAATCTTTAAATAAACCCTCACATATTAATATTATTAATAATAAGAAGAATAAACGTACTGGAACTGTGTGCTAAGAGCCAGAATGTTATTAATTCGTATACTTCAACACAGAGAAATGCCCTTTCAGCTCTCAACTCTTATCTTCTCAATATATACAAACTCTTATCATATCATTCTACTACCTTAATAAAATACAGACTTCTCAATATATACAAACTTCATATTCTTGTGCAGCTAGCAGAAGGGCTTTAGAAGTGAATTCCCTTTTTGCTTTATGCACATGCAATGGAGATTCCAGCATAACACGTACAAGTACAATGTACATGCGCACAGACTCAATCGAGATGCGTTCTACTTAACACGAGCACCGTCAATCATCATGCTCACGTTTCAATGAATGCCTTAGAACTTACGTCCTTCTGCCAGCTACACAAAATATTAATGAAATGCAAATTCATCTGTACAGCAAAATATACACATTTAGCAATGATGCACTCCATTGAGGAACAGAAGGGTGTAACTCCTCATGAAATGACATAGTGTCCTTATGTCCCTCAACAAAAGGCTAACCATCCCATTACAATAGAATTTACATTACACATCATCAATTTACTGTTTTATAAAATACAGACAGAATGAATACAATGAATCCCAAAATATACTGAGTTCAGAGGCAATTTTCCTGGAATTCTGAAACTCCAGGTGGGCACATATTAATTTAGTTTTCCTGAGGACAATGAATGATTACAGATCTGTCTTGAAGATATCATGACATGAATATAAATACAGTTTATTTTAAATCTTTTGATAATGGTCACAGAGACATAAAAATATTCTTTATTTTTTTGGATATACAAATGAAGGAGCTGTTTTTACAGTTGGTACATGTCTTAAAGCAAGTTTCAATGTACAACACTTCACTACAATTATTTACTTTTTACTGTTAATTTTTACTTGTAAGACAATTTTACTGTTCTAAATGCCTGAAACTATAGAATGCAGTAGTATCTCTATTTAGATTCCCTTCTTACTGTTAAATATTTAAAGAGCGCAAGTAATTTTACTGTTTGGATACAAACAAATCAGTAATAGCTCATTTGGTTGAGCGGTGGTTTCATAGTAGCGAGATCACCTGTTTGAAATCAAGTCGATGTGCCTGTGCCCTTTGGTAAGGCATTCATTCCAAATATCAAGTCCCTTAGATAGGACTTAAACCTGTAAGCACCCAGGTCTCCTATTAAGCCTGCTTCCTTAGTAATCAAGTCCAATAAATAAACCAATCATCACATAAGGAAACAGAAACGAATGACAATTGTATAAATGTGGCCATGTATTGGATAATTTCGTAAAATATATTCTCTTTTATATCATATTGTCTGTGATATTCAATAGACTAGTTTACTATAAACATATTCAAATTTTATGCATACTCTTTCCTGGCGACAAAGTAACAAGGTATTCAAACAACCTGTAATAAAAGAATAAACTACAATACATGGAATCCAGTTTGCACACATTGGTTGTTGCTATGTTGGGCAAGCCTCTGGCAAGCTTTCCGGTTGTCAATAACAACCTTTGTTTAAAAAGTATGCATAAAATTTGAATATGTTAGTAAACTGGTCTATTGTTTTAGGTTTAAAATAATGCATGTGTACAGTACACTGCCAGGGCCTATGAATTCTACTACGCTCTATGCAAGGCATTCTTAAAGCTTCTAATCAGATCCACTCTAAATTAAATTTGTCAGGATTCATCATAGATAAGATTTCTATTTTGAAAAACCTTTTCAGAGATAGTAAAATATCCCAATAGGCCACTTTCCATGACTTTTGTGCCCTTGAGAATTGTTTTTTTTTTTTTAATAGGATCCATGGTCTAAAACTTGTGAGTCTTCCACCGAAAGATGGCGCTATTGCAAATCACATAATAGAGTACATTTAGTTCATAATAAAACATTCCTGTTTCAACCTAGTGAATAAAACTTGTTCATTATGGATTTCACAAAATGTGCAAATAATTCAGGTTTCAAAGGATTAAGAGAGAGATATTATACAGGCTACAGTCTACTCCTGTTATAACCAATTATTATCTTGTTATATTTAAATCTTGTCACATTGAACACATAGGCATATAAACACATTTAAAATTGGTACTAGGAGAATTGCCTTTTTACAATGACATTTCATCATATCTCTGATCATTATAACAGGAATTGACTGTAATATCTTAAAAGAATCAACAGGAAATATATCTTTCTGAATTTATTCTCTTCTTCTCTTCAAGGGTTGTCCTTCCGTTCTTGCCTTCTTCACATAACATCCCTATAAGGTAAAACATAAAATAAGAAATAGTGAGGGTTCAAACGAAATCATAGTAAGCCTACCTTCATGCAATCTTTATTAAAAGGACGATATTTAATATCCGTCTTATATGCTGAATGATTGATGTTAGATAAAAATATAATCAGGTTCTATTGTTTGCCATATAAATGATTGGTAGGTCTTTATTTCTATTGAAGAGTAGGAGGTTATTCCGCTATTTGAACTACTAGTACTCTGAAAAGAGCTCTCAAACACTTCTTACATTGAAGACTCGTATACAAGTTTTATCTTGGTTTCAGTGCTTTTGAGTGAAAACATATTTTATATCTTTAAAAAAAAATTAATGAAATTATTTTTGCATTGAAAGTGCCCCGGGACACAAATGGGAGCATAATATCATTTACCAATTTCCTGCTCTTGCCAAGAGGGGGCGCTCAATATCTATACAGTTCTTACATTTGAAGACTGACATATGAGTTTTTATCTCAGTTTCAATGTTTCTGAGTAAAATCATAATTTGAATCCAATTTTTTTTCTTTTTCTTTGAATTAAATTATCATTGCATTGTAAGTGCCCTGGGACACTTACAAAAAAGCAAAGTATCATTTCCCAATATCCTGCTCTTGCCAAGAGGGGGCGCTCCTTATCTATACATTGCGTCTGAACTTGACAGTGAATCCAGGTTCTTTGGTAAGAAGATATTAGGGAGCCTCTCTTGATGCTGAACCGCATCTCAAATGACATGAAGATGATCCGATGTCAATTTAATTGTTGAAAGATGTCTCAATTTGAATGCATCTCATTTCAGGGAACTTTAGAAGGGTATACTCTTCAGTATTGTCAGGGAATCTAGTGTTGTCCCATTGACTGGAAAGTGATCAATACATGAACCATATTTAAAATATGTGAGGGAACATGGACGGGAAACCAGATATGATATGTATGCTACATGTGATACACATACATTATGTTACATGGTAGTGAGAGATGAAATAGTTATAATGGTTTGGTACATGTACGTACAAGTATATGTTGCAATATCATTGTTACAATATCATATTCTAGTATTGTTGAGAACATATGCAATATGATAATGAATTCATTTCTAACTCACTTCAAGTTCATATTCCAGGGTGCATAACATATGTAATATGCACCATTATCATTCCCCCAAAAAATATATAAAGTATCTACAACATGTTTAGATAATTTCAAATGTCGAATCATAATTTCAAGACTAGATCTGTTATCGATATAAACACTCTTTAAAATATTAAGTTAGATAGGATTATTGTTTTAATATTTACATGAATAAAAAAACATTTGACACTAATAGATAATTAAATGAAATATTAAATCCAGACCACATATCAAGGGATGCAAGAGAATGTGAGTAAATTATCAAAAGAGAAGAAAATAGAAATATAAAAATTTTGATTTCCATAGCACCTTAAACACCCACAATTAAAAGCACCATTATTATCATGACAACATTGAGTGCATTTAGCCTACAATCACCGCTACATAGATGTAGTCAAGTCCAACAGACATGACATTTAGAGAGATTTTGGTTCCAAGATGAAATAACATATTATTTCAAGCCTTTAAACTTTTGTTATCTGGGCCTCTTTCAAGAAGCAAAAAAGGTCTGATAGTTGACTGGTCTAATTATATAATTATTTACATGAATTTTTAGATCCACATCAGAAATTTACATTATACTGGAAAGCAAGGCTGTGAGTAAGTGGTGCTTGGGTTAGGAACATGATTAATCAATTGGTTGATGATGGGATAGACTGGATTATGTTGGGCTGGCACCGGTGATGTAGTCAAGCAAGGCATTGGTCCCTCAGATGAAAGGCCAGGGGAGCATTTCATGAAACAAATATTCACTAATTGTCACTGACAACTATTGTAAACTACTGAAATGCTTGCATCTGATTGGTTGAGAGCAAATTTGTCGGATAAAACGTTCGACAAGTCCTTTCATGAAACGCCCCCCTCAGATGGAAAACTTTGTGGTTGCATTTATTACGCATCTCAAACCTTACTGGACCTCATCACACAGTGGCTACAAGTGATGAATTTGAGATTCCAGGGTCTAAGATGTAGGTGATAAGTATTTGTCACAGTAATTTCAACATTAGTTCTCAAAAGATTATCAAAATTATTTCGGCAATAGGTCTCAAAAACTCAACTCCAAAACTAGACACCCAAAACCAAGATTGAATTTGACTACTCTACAAGCAAATAATTCAAATTTTAATATATTATGCCTTAGATGAAGCCTAGTAAAACTTCCCTCAGATGTGTCAAAACTTTCAGGAGCAGCTGCAATACAGGACCTATAGCCTGAAGTATATAGTCATACTCGACGAGGGTTTGCGCACGTAGACTAGGTCTCAACTACATCACCAGTGAACACAGAAGACATAGAGACAGTGGGTGTGGCTAGATTGATCAGGCTATCGCCGTGACAACATTGTTAGCATGATCCTTACTATCGCTACTGAGTTGATCACTGATAGCCGAACCTGACCCGTAGAGGGGCATGACATCACCCTTCTCTATCCGAGATTCCCTTGATATAGGTATCCGAAGAAGATCACTCACATACACCGCCTAGAAAAATAAAAATAAGAGAGATTTGTAATTTTTTGTAATTTTATGTACAAATCTTTAAAATTCTCAATCCTCCAGGTAGATCAAACATGAACTAATCAGTAAAGACTGGGCAATTGGATTTAGCAGCAATGTTTGTTAACCACTGACAGGGTTGAATAATAATAAAAACGCCCATTTAACCAGTATTTGACGTTTATTTGTATAACTGCTGAATCGGGCAAGAGATGCATGTGCCTCCCTATGGAACACTGTTAAGAGTAAACCCTGTTAATTTTAGTTTGGAGACGAAATAACAATGCATTTATCATCATAAACATTACGGTTTACCATGTATCTAAGAAAGTGTAAATGAATGGGTTAAGATATACTATAGGATTGAAAAGGATCATGTTATTAAAAAGCAAATCTCAAGAAATATACTGCAACATTCAAATGGATGAAAAACCACAAAGATGAGATCATCTTATAATTAGAAATGACTCTTGACAAAAATACTGCTGAATTATGGAAGTTTAAAAAGTCTGGTTGTACTTCCTATGTGAATCCTCAAATTGGCAAAAGTGCTTCAAAATAGCTTGTTTTTGTGGACAATTCTCCACTTTCTTTTTGCTAAATTCAGATCTTCCCTATTAACTTTCATAGTGTGTCTTTTCTCCTTAAAAACTAAAGACATTTAGTTAAGTGTTGGCTCAGTGAATAGATCGTCCGCCTCATAATCGGGAGGTCATGGGTTCGCGCCCCGGCCGCGTCATACCAAAAGACGTTAAAAAAATTGTAGTTGCTGCTTCCCTGTTTGGCGGTCAACAAGAGGGGGATAGAGCAACGCCCTTCTGGCGCTGCTCAGCGGCCCACAAGAAAAGGGGCAAAATAAATATCCTTTCCGGACAATAAAATTTGGAGCATTTCATTTTCAAGGTCAGAAGGACACAATCAGAAATATATGAGAAATAATGGGGGAAATACAAAAATCTGTGTTTTGGCTTAACCTACCAACAAGATGGCTACCACAAGGCCCAGGGTGCTCCCAGCAAGAACATCACTCCAATGATGTTTGTAGTCAGATACTCTAGACAGAGCAACCAACATGGCTGCCATGGTACCAGTAAGCTGAAGGAAAGGCCTCAGAAGAGTGTCTCCAAATACTTCAGGGATCATGCGGGCTTGAAGGTATATCTGAAGAAGAAACAAATGAATTAATCATTAAGTTGGTAGTTCAGTGTTGTCCTTTTTGTCGCTTCACTACAACTATTTGTAATTTCTATTTAGGAACAGCCTTCTGAAATCTAAAGAGTAACTATTGGTAAAAGGCCTCAGACGAGTGCATCCATTGACTTCAGGGATCATTCTCGCTTATATCTGAAGGAAAAACTATAATTAATCATTAAGTTGGTATAGGTCAGTGTTGTCCTTTTTTGTGAACTTCACTTCAACTTTTTGTAAATTTAATTGTGAATAGCCTCCGAAATCTGATAAATATTGATAAAAGGCCTGTGAAGAGTGTCTCCAAACATTTCAGGGGTCATTCTTGCTTGGAAAATGAAATTATGGTTGATCATTCTGTTAGTTTGTTCTGTTATTTGTTGCTTTATTACTACAATTTGTAAGTTTGGTGGGGACTATCCTCCAAAATTCCTGATAAAAGTGTCTCCGAACACTTCAGGTATCTTTCTCGTTTGAAGGTACATCTGAAATGAAAATATAGTTAATTATTCCTTTTGTTTTTTATTTTTATTTGTTGCTTGGCCTGAGAAAAAGTATCTCTGAAGACCTCAGGAAATTTTTTCAGGAATATCTAAAGGAAAAAAAAAATAATGTTGCTTTTTAGGTTGTTGTGTCTAGTCACCCTTTTTTTTTAAAGGTCTGGAGGGGATTTTAAAGATATGTCCAAGTCCAAACAGATTTGACAAAGGCAAGGTTGACTATACATGAAAATATTTATACTCAAAATCAGCTCTTGTTTTACCTGTAATACACCATCTCCATAGCAAACTTCTTTTATAGTAGAAAGCATATGAACAGGTTTATTTAGCTTGATATTATCCTATAAAAAAAATATTTCTCAAAATGAGCTTATCCCAAGTATTAAGTTTTGTCCTGAGCAACCCTTGCTTTAAAAAAAAAAAATATTCCCTTCCCATCCTGATTTGATCTATGGGTAGGTTTGTTTTCCAAGATATCATTGTACAATATAAGCTTTTATCAGAAATATATCCCATAATATCCCAATAGACAAAACTATCATTGGTCTCCATTAATAATAAATAATATTTCAAAGTCAACGTTTTAAATGTTTATACTTTTTCCTAAAAATGTTTCATGTAGTTTTCTTTTTAGAACACGGTTTTGCTACAATGCTCCCATCCATTATCAAACCATTTTCAAGGTTCTTTCCATTCATGCTACTATTGAATAAAAGAAAAAAAAAAATCTTTGAAATCTACACCTGTTGACATTCAAATTCTATAATCACTTCTAATTTATGTGGTATTCCCCACTGCACTGATCTCTACCAGACTCTACCAGAGATCAGTGGGTATTCCCCATGATCTCTACCAGAGATCAGTGGGTATTCCCACATGACAATGGAATGGTAGGTGGTTGTATTTTTTCAAATAAGGACGGTTTTTCTCTTTCTGCTTCTTCTTCATCCTTATTGGTTAATGCAGCATTTCTAAGCTTGTGTTTGTATGGTCTCATTCAGTGTATATTTCAAAAATCATACATATCATCTGCAGTGAACGTTTTAAGTTCACATTGCTGAAATCACCAATAATTATTAATAGATGTTCAATTTACAACCTCATAATATTTGACTAATCTCTATCACCATCATTGTGGATTTGGACTAGATCAAGGAGAGTTAACAGGTTTATTCTGATCTTTCGAGGCTGTACACCACCAAATTGGTAAGATTATAATGGTTTTATTAGTTTTTATGTTTATCATGTTTAAATAGCCATTTCAGTGATATGAATGTCAAATTGGTGTGTCATTGTTACTAAAAAAAAATCCACATAACAAATTGTTTGTTTATTTTAGGGAAGAGTCCAGAGTTTTTAGAATAAAAAAGTGGATGAAATACTTACCACCCAGTAAGTGAAAAAGTAAAAAGCAGAAGATGCATGGCCCGATGGAAACGATAGTCTGAAAATAGAAAATATGAATACATTAAAATTATTGTTGCACGAAAGTTGGAAGGGGTAATGTGTTGACTGTATGATGAATTAACTGATCAATGATGCACAGGTGCAAACATGTAGTACACATTTATCATTGCAACAATTTGATTTGCTAAAAATCATGATATTACGGATGTGGATTTGTTGTAGTCATCGCTTCTTATACTGGGAACCCATGTTCAAGGCTTACTTCAGCAAAATTGTTTGTCTGTTTGTTTTTTTTTTCATTTTTGCTTGTTTTGTACTGCATTTTGGGGGTCCTAATTATAAGTTATTTATTTATTTTCATCCTTATTTATTTATTTATGGTTTGCTTTCATGAATTTCTGATCTTTTTTGTTTTGTTCTGTTTGTTCTTTTTTGGTTTTCCAGCACTATGGAACGCAACATCATTATTCCAGGGATTATCTGCATTTCTTTAAATACGAGGAGACTCAGGATACAACAAGACGTTCGTGAGAAGCTCGTTGAAGTATTTTCAACAAATGACTACACCAAATCCCACCAAGCAATGCGAAAAAGGCTCAATGAAGTGGTCTTCTACGAACCGTCACCAGAATTTTCCATGAGAGTTGGTGGTTTCGGGAGTGCTATAAGGCCTAAGCAAATATTGAGGGAGTATTTAGGACCCACAGTTACTCAACAACTGCTTCATGGTTATGCCCCTCGGATAAAAAATGGAACAACCCAATGGGTTTGGGCCAACGATGAGGCTTTGTCGTATTGGCGTTTAAGGGCGAGCCATGGAGCTGATGTTGTATCTGTTATTGCAGAACTCGACGTTCAAAATCATAATGGAAATGCACAAACATACAGACGACTATCAGAAGCAATAGAAGATCAGGAAAGGATGAGACTCCAGATTCAAGCAGAGAGGGAAAGACCAGCAAGGAATGACCGAGGGGATGGGAGGGATAGAGGAGAGAGGAGAGACAGAGAGGAGAGGGGGAGAAGAGAGGGGAGGGATAGAGAGGAGGGGAGGGGGAGAAGGGAGGGAAACAGAGATCAGCAGAGAGGCAGATGGGGACCCCCTCCACCACCACTGCAAGAGGAAAGGAGATTATTAAGAAACTAGCTGCACCCAGCGCTACGCGCTGGGGCAGCTAGCAGGTCCACCCCCTACAGTTTGAAAAAGTGTTTCTTTCATTCCCTTGACCCTTCTTTTTAACGCCTTTCGCGAAATTGATAAATGCTTAAGCGACAATTCGGCTCCTGCGAAAAATATAAAACCTGCTCCGCCCCCATATGGGCCTGATGAAGTTTCTTCTGTTTCTTAGTTCTCCTTCTTCGTTCTTTCTTTTGTTTTCATTTTTTTTTTTAAATATAGATCTGCTCCTGATTTTATTTGGCTATTGTGAGATTTTTATTCATTTTATATATTGTCGGGGAAGGTGATCATTTTGATCACGTCATTTTATTTTTTTTAATGAAAAGCACTGATAAGGGGACATCTTTTGAAAAAACCCTTTATCTAAAAATGAAAATGGGGCAGATTATTATTATCATTATTATTTTCATTGTTAATGTTGTTGTTTTTATTTTCTATTTTTGTTTAGGAGCTTTTTTTTTGGGGGGGGGGAGGAGGAGGCTAAATTTAAAGGCTTGGTCATTTTACAGCCTACCGAAATCTGAAAACTTCCTTGCAGCCACTCGGGAGGGCCTATGATAAAGAAATGTGGCCCTTTTTTGGGGGGGGAATATCTTTAATATTTTTAGAATTCTAAGATGGAAAAAAAATGAACAATGCATGGGCTAAAAATTCATTTTTTGTAAATTTATGTATTATTTATTATTATTATTATTCTTTTTTAGGGGGAGGGGGTGGATGGGCAAATGTGTACGTAGGCCTAAAGTTTTTTTTCTTTTTTTTTCGTGTACCCTTGGAGTAACCTAAAGGTTTGTCCCAGGGGGGTGGGGCGAAGTGTAGTAAAGATTTTTGCCACGTACCCTTGGCGTAAAATAAAATTTTTCCCGGAGGGGGGGGGGGTGGAGCAATAGTGTACATAATTTTTTTTCATGTACTGTTGGCGTAACCTAGAGGTTTGCCCCTGGGGAGGGGACGATGGCGAAAGTGTACGTAATTTTTTTCCCTGGGTACCCTTGGCGTAATCTAAAAGTTTCCCGGGGGGGGGGGAGTAATAGTGTACATAATTTTTTCGCATACCGTTGGCGTAACCTAGAGGTTTGCCCCTGGGAGGGGACGATGGGCAAAATTGTACGTAATTTTTTTCCGTGTAGGCATACCCTTGGCATAACCTAGAGGTTTGCCCCTGGGGAGGGGACGATGGGCAAAGTGTACATAATTTTTTTTTTGCGTACCCTTGGCGTAACCTAAAAGTATTCCGGGGGGGGGGGGGGGGTGGACAAAAGTGTATGTAAATTTTTTTTTGCGTACCGTCAGAGGTTGCCCCGTGGAGGGGGACGTACGATGGGCAAAAGTGTACGTAATTTTTTTTTCTCGCATACCCTTGGCATAACCTATAAAAAGTATTCCGGGGGGCCGGGGAATGAGCAAAAGTGTATGTAATTTTTTTTCCGTGTAGGCCTACCCTTGGCATAACCTAGAGGTTTGCCCCTAGGCAGGGGGACGATGGGCAAAAGTGTATGTAATTTTTTTGTTTGTATCCATGGCGTAACCTAAAAGTATTCCGGGGGGGGGGGGGGGGGGGGGGGGGGGGGGGGGGGTGGCAAGTGTATGTAAATTTTTTTCGCGTACCGTCAGAGGTTTGCCCCCGTGGAGGGGGACGTACGATGGGCAAAAGTGTACATAGTGGTTTTTTTTTGCGTATCCTTGGCGTAACCGCCCTCCCCCTACAATTGTATAATATTACCACTCTTTTGCTTTTACTATTTGTATGAAGAAAAATTTTCAACTGGATGAAAATCAAACCATATAAATAAACATAAATCTCAAGACTTGATTTGCAAGTCAAAATTCTATGGGATCCTCGTGGAAAAGGGAAGAAATTATATTTTTATTTTAGTTTTTCTGATGGTTATGATTCTAAATTTATTCAAAACCTATATCCTGTGAGGTATTACTTCATAGAAATACATGATAAATCATTTCAGAAGAAAGAAATCAATTTAACATAAAGCCAAAGGTAAAGGAATGCTGACTTGATATATCCCGTGGCTGTCACGGAACACCACCCAGCTCAGCTCATTGCTCAGCTCACTCACTCAATCAATTCACTTTCCAATACGGTATGTATGGAGGATCGCCGAATTCATGTAAATTTCAATTTTTTTAATATGAAACATGAAAATTAATACCTGATGACTCTTTTTGCAAAGATAGTAGATGAACATGACTTTACGATGGTTATTTTGCATCTAATTCAGTTTTTAAGTCCATTTTTATGACGCGTACATGACAGAAATCGATTTGAGAAATGAATCGTCTCAGATCCTCCTCAGTTTCACAATCGACCTAAAATAACTCAGCATCGTATGTTAACTCGGCGCTGTGTGTAAACAGGAAATACACCGATGATGTCAGTAGGACATTATGCTTACATGCAGGGCGATGTTGTTTGGGCAAGAGTAATGAGGGGATTGTTGGGTACCGTACATGCGAGTTCTGTCCGGGATGACGTCACGCTCTTGTCGTCTGTTTTGTTCGACGTCGAACTTCAACACGCAAGTCAACAGGGATTTTTCGTCGAGGAAATCGAGGATTACCTGCATGTCCGACGTTGTGGTGGGCTGAAAATGCGACGACTCTGTGATGTTCTTAATATACTCTCTAAATTCTTTAGATTGCCATGAGGGACCGATCCAAAATTAGATTGAAAATCTCTATCTAACAGAAATTCTCAATCTAATTTTTGATTGGTCCCCCACCACAATCTATACATAACCTAATAGATTGAGTTATCAATCTTTGGAATTAAGAGAATACTTAAATATAAATTGTTTACAATCAAAAATACCATTTGCAATGTATAAAATATACTTTAGGTTTGAATGTATTTATATTCAATTTACAATGTCCATAGAACTTTTGAGAGAGGCTATACACCATGTTCACACAGTGACTCAGCTGGGAGGCTCGACACAACAGTTTTATTGCATGTAAACATGAGTATAGTGGGGATTTACGAAGGTTCATTATTATCAAGCTGAACACTCAAGAAAAATTTTATATTTTCCTTTCAAATAGCGATATTTTCTGTTTTCCTCATAGAGCCTTTTTTTGTTTTACTTTGGTATGATGTTTTAGCTGTTGTGTCATGTTTTACTTGGTATTGTGTTTTAGTTGTTGTGTCATGGTTTACCTTGGCATTGTGTTTTAGTTGTTGTGTCATGTTTTATAATTACACATTTGCTACATGTATATGTAAATATAATCTGATTTTGATAATTTTTGAATATATAATCTGCATTTTTACTTTTTTAAGTTTCTGTAAATACTATTTGTTCAATTTTGGACAATTCGTTGAATTTTAAATTTAATACTCGAAGATGTAAAGGTAACTTTGTTTATTGGTGTTGATTAACAAAAAAAAAATCCTGTTAAACGATTGAATAAAATAACTTCATTTGATGCAAACAAGATGTAGTTCATTTCTTACTGAACTCCTGTGAACCCCCCCCCCCCCCCCCCCCCCGGAAAAAAAAATGGTCATGTTGTAGACTATATCTTCATAGAGAAAGAGGAATTGTTGAAGAAGAAGAAGAAGAAGACGAAGAATAGAGAGGGGGAAGAGCAGGAAAGTGACAGGAATAGAGAGAGTTAGAGAAGAAGAAATTAAGAAAGAGAAATATACTAAAAGCAGAGAAGTAAGAGGAAAAGTGAGGGAGAGAAGAAGAAAATATAAGAAAATAAGATAATATAGAGAGCATTAAGAAGTTAGAAGAAGTTAAATGTAGAGAGAGGGAGAGAAGAAGAACATAATAAGAAAAGAAGAGATAACAGATAGTATAAAGAAGTACGGGAGAGTCAGAGAGAATAAAACATGTAAATGAGAGACTATAAAGAAGTGAGAGGAAGAGAGAGGGAGAGAAAAAGAGTAAAACAAGTAAAAGAGAGAATAGAGAGTAGAGGAATGAATGGGAATGGGTGGGCAAGTTAGGAAGACATAAACAGGATAGACAGTAAGAAATAGTAGAGTAGAGACCTATTTAACCAAAACTGACAAATACCCTAATAAGTTTTAAATGAAACGCATGAAAACTTGAAATATTATAAAGTCACACTTCTAACATATCAACATTTAAAAATCATGCATCCCTCCCTGAACATTTAGAAATCATTTTGTTATTTAGAGTTGGAGTCTCACAGCATGCAGGAAAACCACGCCACATTGCCAAGTATGAAGGCAAAGTGCACAAATACCAATTTTGAGACAGCGCCCTCTTTTGAACATTTTATCCCTAAATTACATTGGGATCAGGGGGGCATTTCATCAAAGGACTTGTCGGATATTTTATAAGACAAATTTGCTCTCAGCCAATCAGATGCAAGCATTTCAGTAGCTTATAACAGTTTGTCGGATAAAACGTCCTACAAGTCCTTTGATGAAATGCCCCCCAGGAGTTGGTCGAGCGGAAACGCTCATTGTCAATTCTCTACATCAGCCTACAAACTGACATGGAGAGGACCCAGGTTCGAAACCCAGTCACGTCTCTCGGATGGTGACGTTAAAGGTCGGTCCCAGACGTATAATAATCATATCCTGATTGTTACACGTCTGTCAAAACCCAATAACCCCCCCCCCCCCCCCCCCCCCCCCACAAGGATTTTTTAAATTATTTATCATTAGTATTTTCCCTTTTCTCCTTGTCTATCTTTTCTGTTTAAAAAAAATGGGAGTTTCCTTTTTCAATTAAAGGGGAATCCAACCCAAGGAGAGAATCAACCTTCCAGGAAAGAGGAAAATGAGAGGAGCAGTCTAAAAAAAGTTTCATCAAAATCGGTTAATAAATAAGAGAGTTATGGAAGTTTGAAAAGTCTAGTTGTTCCTTCTATGGGGATCCTCAAATTGGCATCATCAGCTTCAAAATGGCCGATCTCATGGACAACTCTCCATTCATTTTGTACACAAATTTTCAGATTTTCCCCATTTTCTTTCGAAATATATCTTACCTCCTTCTGAGCTCAACATATGTTGTGTGAAATATATTTTCCCATGACATATTTTGAGCTCAGAAGTAAAGAAGACATATTTTGAAAGAAAATGGGGAAAATCTGAAAATTTGTGTACAAAATGAATGGAGAGTTGTCCATAAGATCGGCCATTTTGAAGCCGATGATGCCAATTTGAGGATCCCCATAGAAGGAACAACTAGACTTTTCAAACTTCCATAACTCTCTTATTTTATAACCGATTTTGATGAAACTTTTTTTAGATTGCTCCTCTCATTTTCCTCTTTCCTGTAAGGTTGATTCTCTCCTTGGGTTGGATTCCCCTTTAAGCATGAGATTTGTGCTCTTATGGTCACAATTTATTTTCACCATTTATGTTAACCATAACCCACCAGATAAATAAAAATTGCATATTTTAAATATATATTCTCTAACAAGAGAACTACACTTATATGAGGCCACAAATAAACGTAAACATGGTCCTGAAATGATCAATCTCCTTGCTTTCAAATTCTCATCCCAATGGATGCTTCAAATTTTTCTTATCATCACCTCATAAAATGTGGATTTTGTGCAAAAATGTACAAATATGTTCATTTTCAAAACAAAAAAAAATGATTTATCAAAACAGTTTCCTACCAGTAGAATAATGTGAAAGGACTAAAATATTCCTGTTTTTGTCAAATAAATAACAAAGATATTGGCATAGAGAAGTCCCCTGAATTTTCCTTCCCAATCCGTGCATGCACAGTTCTTTTATATCGCCAAAGAAAAAATTGCCAATTTATAGTAATATCATGGATTTATAATGAGTTTAAGATATTATTTTCAAGTGATTTGTACCATATAATCTTTTATTCCATCTTAAAGTAAATTCAAATTTTGAAAGATTATATTTTTAGATTTACCAAAATTATCCCACAGCTTTAAAGAAGAGAGTTATATCAACTGTCCATAGCCAGGTCATTGAATTAATAAACAGAGACCCTAACTTTGCTTTTCGGGACTTAATGCCTTCTTCCTTGTCGTTCATACATTAAGGGGTTTTTTCTTGGGGTTAACAAACTTTTTGCAAATTAAGATTTGCGAAAGTCACGCAGCAAAAGCTTTTCCGCCTATAAAAGCTTTTTGGATTAAAACAACAATTAGGTATTCCCAAACTGCAATTCGCAGAACGTTCAGGTGTAGATCTGTGAAAAGCTGTATTACTGTATTTTATACTTTGTAGAATGCTTGAAAAATGATTGGAAGAAAATGAATGAATAAGTTGAGTTAAACGTCCTTCTGGCTCTCAAAGACCTGATGTGAATAAGAAGTGTCTATTCACTTCCTATGTTAGGATAGAGGTGATAGCAGCAGACAAATCGGATCAGTAGAACTCATCCCATACCCCCTGGGTCTATATCTCCCCTGCCCCGCCCTCACTTCCACCCATAGTGATGACAGATAATGGGATATAAATCATGAGAATGCTTGCCTAGTAGGTGCTCCAACACTAGACCATAGCAGCAGACAAACTGGATCCCTTGAAAGGAACTCATCCCTTACCCCCAGGGCTATATCTCCCTAGTTTGCAGGCACAAACCCATGTTGTTCGCTTACTAGGGTCTGAAGAACTAGATACACTCGTGTACTATAGCTTCTCCCAACAAGACATTGAGTATGGAGACTAGTCTCCACTCTAGACTGAAATTTGTTTAAGTGTCAAATTGAGTCGGTGCTTGCAGACTAATATCTCCCCTGCCCCGGGCTATATCTCCCCCTGCCCCGTCCTTACTTCCACCCATAGTGATGACAGATAATGGGAAATAAATTATGAAAATGCTTGTCTACCAATAGATGCTCCAGCCTACCAAGATGCTTGACCAAAATTGGGGGGGGTGGGGGGCTTGACCAAAATGGGGGGGAGGGTTGAAGGAAATCAACTGAATCTTGAAATTGGTGCAACATCAGACTTAAATTTAAAAATAACTGGCTCGCTCAGGGGTTAAGCCCGATATATAGTATAGATACACCCTGTCAACAGCATATAGTTTTATAACCTACCCACAGTGAGATCAGGTAAGCTCCACACTGATGGTGCACCACTCAGCGTTCTATTTCACAGTTAACGAGCCACAACTACAAACCTAGCTCACTATTTGGAAATAAGCCCAAGAAGATGTGGGCCGACAAGTCACCCTATTTCACATGCTACTTGGAGAAAGAGCCAAATAATCTCTGATCATAATAATTCAATGGATCAGAAATATCGCCCTATTTGACAGCTTTGGGCTAATGCAGAACAGTCTCTCTAGTCAGCATTATACCTCAATCCTGCATTACCAGGGCTCTACAACAGCACACGCCAGAACAAAAAGACAAATTGATCATTTTCCAATCTGCGGGGCGCTGTAATTAATTTATCGGCCTCATCCGTAGCGATCTCGTAACCCGAGGCCGATTTCTGGGGGATAAACTACATCAAATTTTCTCGCCATATTGAATTATCGGGCCGTGTTTCATTGGAGGCGAAAGATAAATATTGCCAGTCGATGAAGCGGTCGTTTTGCCCATTAAAGTGATCTTTGCTTACAATCTTCACTCAATTTATAATCACCGACAAAAAGTAGCCATAAAACCACCTGCTTCTCTAACCATTATCAAACTCTGTGAATGGGAAGAAATAGATGATAGTTTACTAGAGTTTCCTCAGAATTATCTTGATTAAGAGATACAAGATAGATACAAGATACAACAAAATTCTTTATTGATCCATGCATGGACATATCACTTTTTTATATCCATGATCCATGCAAACATATAGAAATGCTACTTCCAATGGCTTTTTCAACAAGTTTAAGACAAAGTCAATTATAAACAAAACAAAAAATCATTATTGAATTTGGTTCAAATTATAGTCACCCAGTCACCCACTCAGTGGTTCTTTTCAAATTCCTCAATTTAGGAAACATTTCACAGAATTCAGATTGCAAAACATTCCTTGCTGATGCTAGGTCAGAAAACCAATGACAATCTCAGATGCAATTTTAGGAACAGCTCTTGGTTGCAAGCCACGAGAGTCAACAAGGGGGTATAAGCAACTACAAATAAAAAGAGCTGAAAAAAGCTGAAATTGAAAGAGCTACCATACATTTTCTTACAGAGGAGAGCTAAAATAACCTGAAAATAAGCTGAAAATCACAACAAAAAGAGCTGCAATTATCTAAAAAGCTGATATCTCACACCCCTGGTTAAAACCTAGAAGAAAAGAAGTCATAAAGAGTAACCCTATTACAATGGACAGGATAAGTTCCCCATCTACATGATCTAGTCCTTCTAAGTCCTACTTCAAAAGCTGAATAAATGGGGCTGAAGAACACAGAATAAATAAAGCTGAAAGTACCATGTTGGCTCAGAACTACTTCAACTTGTGAATAAATATTACACATCTAATCTGACAGCTAAGACTACTATGAGGCCTCAAACAATATTAGTGAAGTGGTTCATATTGTACTGAAAAGTGCACTTTAAAACCAAAAATCAAATAAAACATGCATGGACCTCTAAATAGACCAAGCTCTGTATGTTTGGTCTATACATCAAGTGTGTACTTATGCAATTCCAAAGTAGAAACTGAATTGAGTGTTAAAAAGTTTGATGAAAACTTAATAACAATCTTTATGGTCATGTGTCACAAGTTGGGGTATAGTAAAAGGGTGGAGGCGTTACATTTTTGAGGGAAAATTATCACATTCTTTCACATACCATGAAAATGATGTATAGTCATAAGCTGTGCAAATTATATTGTAGATAATTTATCAGGCTACATGTCTGTGAAGTTTCAGCTTCTTATGCTCATAGTTTTAATACAAATATATTTTTAGTGGAGCAGGGTAAGGGGGGAGGATCCTACGGTGGAGGATCCTACGGTGGAGGCAGGTGTTAAAGTATAGGGAATTCCCATTTTGTTACTTTCTTATTGTTTGGCTGCGTTATATCTTTGCAGCCAATTGGTCTTTATGGGTTGAGTGATATATCATTCTCTTGGGAATATATGTGGCTCTAGATAAATGTGAAGAAGATTTTTCAAAAGTCATTTAATCAATTAATTAATCAATTAAAACATACTTAATGCACACATCCTCATAGACAATGCACTGCAGGCATCAAAAATTGTCACATGCAATTTATAACAATAATTGTTATTTTTTGCCGTTTTCTGAAATACACATTAAGTGGAAACCTATTACTTGCAATTAAACTTTATTTGAGTTGTAATCCAGTGTAAAAGACAAGATTTCTGCCCTTTTTTGCACTATTTTTTCTTCTTTTTTGACACCCTGTATAGCGCGGTTAGAAAATAATTTTGTATACAAGTTGATATTTTTTAGAAGCATAGCGTCTTATTAACACAATCCAAGATGATTCATTTCATTTGGTGAAATGATTAAGAAATTATTCGCCGGTAAAATTGTGAAGTTTTTCAAACCATTTTTCCCTGTAACACTCTGTATAGCTTTTATGACACACCTTTATTATACAGGCACAAAAATATGTTAATCATCTTCCTTTCAATCTCTGCTTTCAATATATGTATACTTTTATACATGTCTGACTTACTACTAAGAAACTAGAGATGTTTGATTGGGGCAATGTACATTTCTAAAAAAAAAATTGACATGTAACGCATTTTCCACCCAACTCATGACATGTGGCCTTATCTTGATTTTATCAAGTATCAATACCTCAAATATCTCACAATATGTTATATCTGATAATTTTTTTTCAAATGTTTTTTTTTTTTATATATTTGTGGAGTAAAGTTTAATTGAAAATTGAAAAAATATAACCAATGCTCCTCGTAACTTTGTATTCACTAACTAGGGCTTTTTTCCTCATTTTCCGCTATCATCAATGACTGATAATTTCCTGTGACCTAGTTTCATCTAATTTTGTCTGTTCCATGCAGTCAGCTTTCATTTACCTGTGACATCCTATTATGTCTGGTCAGAACAGTGTGTATTGACAGAGAGGATTATGATAGGGTCTATATGGGGTGCTACTTATGACATCTCCGTGACATATCCCCTTCTTCAAAATTACTGATATTGTCTGAATGACAGTAGGCCATTATTAAAGGGAAGTCCTGACCTTAATACCAAATCAATTGGAAAGATAGCAGTTCAGAGAAACATGATAATTTTGCCTTTTAAAGACCTGACAGCATTCTGTATAAAAAAAAAGCAACATGAAATTACAACAAATGCACAATAACTCACCTAGTTATGTTCAAAGTGCCACATGTGAATCTTCATTTTTCTCGTTATTTCTTAATTTTGAACAAGAGTTCATAATAATAATAATAATAATAATAATCATGTGATTTGTATTGCGCCAAATCCACTCTGTAGAGTGCTAAAGGTGCATCATATTATTATTACATATTAGAATTATTATTTTATAATATCATATTATAATATTACATATTATTATTATTATTCATGTCTTTAAAAAATCAGGATCAACTAACTGATTGTTAACAGCCTATGAATATTGGTACAATAAATATATATGAAATACATGACTACACGCTTCTATGACAAAAGTTATTACACCCATCTCTTGAATACAGAATAAAGTGATAATTCTTTATCAACAATATTGTTTCATGTGAAATAGGTGTATCTTTCCCCAATCAATCATGTCAGTAATATTCATTTGGCAGACATACTGGTAATCTCTGAGCAAAGCCTAAAAGACACTACCCAACTTGACCCCCAGGCTCGACCCCAACATCCTCTGAAATTGACATAGGTCGAAAAAGGGAAGATATGTCAGGAAACCACACCCACCTATAACCAGACATGTTAGGGATCCCCAGCCGCCTTCCACCATCGATTCACTGAAGTGATGTTATAAAGAACAAATCTGGAAGTCAAAGATGGCAATTGATTGAAATGCTTCCTACATGTAGCTACATGTATGTTCAAGAAGGATGATCTATAGGCCCTACATGGCTCTGTCAATTTAGCGACAATGCATACTCCCTCCCCCTCCCCCCCCTCAAGTGTCCCTCTGGCCCCCTTAAAAAAGACCTTGTTATGGACATGACAGTTTTCATCTATTTCTCTAAGGAATATAGTCTTACAATAAGGCCTTTATTTCAATAAGAATCTATACAATAAATTGTATCACAGAGAAATTCATTTCTTTATATTTCTGACAGATTGTTGGCAAGTGTCATGCGTAATGAATGTGAACAGCCATGGATGACAACTTTACCACATACTGTGTACGTTGATTATTTTGCAGTGGTTTTATTTTCACAAATTTCGCGACTTTTTAAGTTCAGAAAATTAAAATTTTCACTTCCTAAGTTCCTGATATTTCTGTACAAAGTGAATGCAAATACAATAAATTTGTGAATATGAAGCAAAATTGCAAAAAAATTGTGTACGCGAAAAATACAGCGTTATACCTGGTTATACAGACATACACATCTACCAGTATTCAACATTGTCTTTATAACATTTATTGGTCCCCTACCTACAAAGCCAAGTAGATTATGATAATAGGATTAAACCAAACACACTGTCTGGTATACCTTTAATGAGTACCCCAGTCATGATGCTAATGAGATTACAGTTAAACTGGAACAGGATTACATAATCCTATTACCCTCAGCACAGTTAACTGTCATGTCCTGTTCATCAGCTCAGTTAATGAACACTAGGTGCTGCCCCATCAGTGTAGAGTTTTGTACTAGCGCGCTGGGACGGACATCACCATTAGGGCTTTCCATATAGCTTAGGTGGTAGAGCATCTGTCTAGTAATCAGGTGGTCTTGGTTTGGAATCCAGATGAAATCTGATTTTCTCTGCTCATTTTCATATATATTTCTGGTCAGTTTCATCCTTTATTTAAATCTAAATTTAAATCCCATGAATAAGCCATATATTAAAAAGAGAATATCAGGCTTTAAATTTCTCTCAAATAACAAGCAAAATTTCAGCCCCCCCCCCCAACTTCCAGAAAATAGTGAACTAGTTTGTAAGGACACCACCAGCTCGCAAGTGACGTCACCACATCTCAATAACTTTATCATTCTTTGGTGGATTTTCCTCAAACCTTCACTCGTATTGTTCTTTTAATTTTCTGTAATTTTTAAAGCCAATTAAATTCCAGGTTGAACTTCCCCTTTCTTCGGTCTGGTGCAGGACAGACTGAGCTGTGTCTTTATAGGCCTACTCACTGAACTGATCATCGGGAAGGGGTATAGCTGGGAAACCTGTATTTTTATATCACTCAATTTATAAAGTTCAATGAAACGATGTTAACACCTGCCTGGGCCTATCATTTAACAGATTTCCCTTCTGCTAAATGATGAAATCTGCACACATGCCTTTGAGACTTGAACTTGTTGAACAATATGAAAAGATAGTGACAATAAACAGAACATTCTTGTGCTTGGAAATAAAAAGCACAAGAAAGCCATGGTAATGATTTAAGACATTGAGTTTATAATTCACCCTGGTATCCTCAGAATAACAACTAGGCCTGTTTATACATCACATCATACATGTACCTGCTCGTAAAAACAATGAATTATGGACTTGACCCATAGCATGAATAAACATCCAAATATACCTTTCAATAATCATATCAAAGCACCAATAAATATCCCTTTTTAGATGCATCCATGGGTCAAACTATCAAGGGGGAGGGTATAACTTGTTTGTCAGTAGATACATGCATGGATATGGTTTTTCAAGAAATTTGAGATATTGTGACAGGTAAACCCAATAAGGGCCTGTTTTTTCAAAGTAGATGAAACCAGTGATGTTGAATTTCACTTACAATGTAGGATTTGAATATCATAAGACATTCTCCCCGTATTTAAAAGAGAACTTGTCCTTGCAAAAAGAGATGTTAGAGGATAAGTTCTGAGTGTTAGTAACATGAGCTTGTTGAGTTATGAGTAATCATTAGGTCCCCATGAAAACATTTCCTCTTTGATCTATAAGATAAACTTCAAACTTACGAGGTGCCTCAAATCCCCCATTTCAAGAAAAGAATGGTGTGACTTATCATGCTCAAAATTATTCACAATTAATTGATGCTTTACTCCCTGTGTTCCTATTTCAACTAAAGTTGTCTCTAACAAGCAAACCAACTATTTTAGTTTGTAGGATTGAGATACTGAGAGGGTGAAATCAAAGCTTGGAACATGTGGATGTCAGCTCATTCATCCTACAACTTTTATCCAAGAGTGAACATATGAAGATAGACCTATCCAGCTTAAAATACAATTTTGGGAGAATAAACAAACTTTTTGCTTCCATCGCATATGATATTGAACAATAAACTCAAAAATCCATGTGAACAATGGCATTTGTCATAAAAAACCATTTTCTATAGATATGTAATTTTAGCACTAAAAAAGGCAAAAAGTATTTGACAGAGAATCCATTTCTAGATGCAATTTTCCCAACCTGTGAAGTAATTTGTATCGCATTACCGTAGAGTCTTTTTTACAAGACTAGTCATGCTAGAAACATCTGAATGTTGAGAAGAGAAGGACATCACCCTCAAGGCTCTCTCAAAATACTTCCTGCTAATTTCAGGGATGAATTAACCCACCTATATCATTGAAATACCACTAAATTGCATGAAAACAAAAACATTCATTGTATAATTTACACATATTGCCTAGCATCCCCACCACTTTATTATGATAATTCCCATAATCACATGAATACAGCATGAACCGGTGTAATCCTTCACACATATTGCCTTGGGTGCAGTGCTTCAAAAAGAAGGCCGCCCCATCAAGATTTAAAGCTACCAACATAGAAATGTTTTACCAACTGTCTAGACCATTACTGTCAGGGGGCTTACAAATGAAGCAGCAAAGGGCAGAGGGGGCCGCACAACCCCCCCCCCCCCCCACTTTTTTTTTCAAGAAACATACAAAAATAAGAAAAAACCCATCAAACTATACTTTTTCATATGTTCACCCCCTCCCCCCTTTCTGCTTAGCCCCTGCACCTATTTATTTATTTATTTTATCTTTCTTCCGAAAAATCACATGGACATTGCACAAGATCAAAAAGAAAAATAATTCATACAGTAATACATTTCAAATTGCATGACCATATGGAGAAGACGAGGGAAAATCTCTCTGTGGCCCCTGACTGCTAAACATTTTTACAAAATGGCAGAGGATCAAGAACACGATTAAAAAGTCAACCTCATTGTGATTTAAAACCACAATTGAGAAAGTCTACGCATAAAATATTGATAGATGATAGTAATATTGCTGGATTACGAAATTGAATTCAGAAAGTAATTTCGCTTCTTGTCTGCTAGACAATTCACCACATTATACAACCTAGAATTAAAGAGAAAAGTTACTGGTCTTTACAGAATCAAAGCACACGGTCATAAATACAATTTTAACGCGTTTGTGATGCACGGTACTATTTGTGAAGGGCCATTCCTGATATCTGTCTATCCAATCAATTTATTTTTACAAATTCAGAATCATGAAAATTCAAAAATGTTTCAAAAATTATACTACAATGTAGTCTTATTCTTTTAACTTCAATCTTCTGTACATGACATTTGCTCTAACGACAAATGCTTTGTTGTAAACTTCATATACTATAAATAAAATAAGTAACTTCACCCATGGACTTAACAGTAGGCCTATACCCTACCCTATACCCTACCCTAAACCTATTACATATAACCCTATTGAAACCCGAAACCTACATCTTTGACGATATAGTCCTCCCAAGTCCCTCCCAAAGCAATTGCTGGCACAGCAAATGTGACGTCACTGTTCATGTCATTAAGCAGTTTTCGATTGACTCGTCCACTATGTGAACTAGCCGAGATTAGCGGAGTTTTTAAGTTCTGCGCATGCGTGAACTAGTCTGCTACGAGCGCTCTCGTCGACTAGCCAAAATTTGGACGCGTATTTCCGGGTTTTGCCGTTCGCTCTCACTGTGGCCGAACTCGTCCAAGATGACATCACTCAGAACACAGCAAATACATATTAAGAAATTGATAGAATAGAAAGGAAATAACGAATAAAACAAGGAAATACATAAGAAATGATGAAATAGAAGATGAAAGAAGGAGAAAACAAAGAAATACATAAGAAGGAAAGAAAGATAAAACAAGGGAATACATAAGAAATGATGAAATAGAAGATGAAAGAAGGAGGAAAAACAAAGAAATACATAAGAAATTGATAGAAGAGAAAGATAAAACAAGGGAATACATAAGAAATGATGAAATAGAAGATGAAAGAGGGGGAAAACAAAGAAATACATAAGAAATGATGAAATAGAAGATGAAAGAAGGAGGAAACACAAAGAAATACGTAAGAAATCGATAGAATAGAAAGGAAAGAAAGAAAACAAGCAAATACATAAGAATCACATGCAATCTTTTATATCTATTTTACTTTATCTGTTGACAGTATGAACTGGTACGTACGACTGAAATCGAAAATGATTTCAGCAGTGGACGAACGTGAGCAGTCAACGCGTTGACTGTGAACTTCTGGTCGACTAGAACTACGTTCACGTCGACACGATCGAAAACTCCCTATTATATCCAACTCTACTACTCTGTTCAAACATTTGTTTCTCAAGCCATATTCATACATGTATATTTCCAATTCATATATTAACAAAATCAAATAGTATAGATAGCATTTTTTATCCAAGGTATTGAAGCTAATATGATTTTCACAAGAAAAGTCTACAGTTGGTTCATTGTATATGGCATGCCATAAGGGAATCAAATATTATTACATTCCACTCTAAAAATATATATTTCTCTTTTACAAAACCATTTCACTCCAAGAAATATACATTTCTCTTTTACAAATTTATTTCATTATACTTTAAAAATATGTTTCACTGAATTATATATGTCCTTTTAAAGAAAATACATTTCACTTAAAAAAAAATATATATATATATATATATATATATTTTATTTTTCACAAAATATGTATGTTTCACTTTTCAAAAAATATATTTCTCTTTAAACAAAAATATTTACTTCTCTTTTGTAAAGAAAAATACATTTCACTTTTCACCAAAAAAAAATATGCTTCACGATCACACACAAAAAAAGTGTTTTACTAAAAAAATACATTCCACTTTTCATAAAAGAATGAATCATTCAATCGGGTAATAATATTTTGTGAAGCGCTTTGAGCAGTTATTAAAACTGGAAAAGCGCTATAATTATGAATAACCAGATATTATTATCATTATACATCCTATTCGTTCTAATTTGTTACCCCAGTCAATTACCACCCCCCCCCAAAAAAAAAAAACAACAACAAACAAACAAACAAACAAACAAAACAAAACAAAACAAAAGACCAAAAAACACAAACGATGGTTTTAATGATAGCTGTCTGGATCTATTATTCAATATGGATCATCAACACGCGCGTATTATATGCTTGGATGAGGTGGGGCGGCGAAGAGCACGGGTGTCACTCAAGGAAAACAAAAAATTGGAAAAAAATCCAGACACCCTGAAAATATACCCTAAAAACTGGCGTATTACCCACACCAAATTTTTCACGCATATCGATAAATACTGGATAAAAATACCATACCCTAAAAGGCGTACAGACGGTAAAAATTTAGCACCAGAAACATAAATTTAATCTGAATACACCTCTATTTTGATGAAATTCTGTCGATGTTGACGAGCGCCGGAAGGTTGAATACAATGAGGCCCTATCCGATTTAGAAGTTTGTTTATAATATAGATACGAATGCGTAGCTCATCATAAGGTGAGCCCCCCCCCGGCGAATGGGAAAAGGGGAGAAAATTAGGAGAAAGGAAAAACAAAAGAGAAAATAAGAGATAGGGAGGGGAGGCGGGAGCAGAAGAAAAGGGAAACAAGAAAAAGTTGGAGGGGCACCGAACTGACCTTAAACTGGGGGTGGGGGGGGGCTTATCGATCTTAAAATTAGGGGACCAAGTCATATTTATCATTTATTTATTCATTTAATTATATATTGATCTTAAATTTAGAATTCAGGGGACGCCTTTTTTTTCTTTAATTTCCATGCATTCTGGTCACTTTACAAAAGATAAAATTTCCCCTCATGCTTCGCGCTCACATCGTTTTCAAAGGGGTTTCATTAAAGGACTCATCCGGGCTGGAGTTTGCATTATAAGAAAAATAAAGTAAAATCGAAAAGCACAACACTGAAAATTTCATCAAAATCGGATAAGAAATGGCAAAGTTATGAATTTTCTTAGGTTTTTGAATTTTTAGGAAACAGTTCTTCAAATTGGCAAACTGATGATGTCTCAGTCCCCCTACTTTCTTTGTATTTTATTGTATGAAATACCAATTATCAAGATTTTCTGCCCAAGGACATAAAAACAGGGATTAATCCTTGTGGAATGTACAAGGTCACAAGTGCTTTTACTTATTTCAGTATGAGGGACAGATTTTCTGTATACGCAATATATGAAAAAATGAGATAAATAGGATTTCATATAATAACATACACACTAAGTAGGGGACTGTGACTTCATCAGTTTGCTCATTTGAATATTCAAATATTCAAATGAGACAATGAGACAATTGCCAAAGACTGTTTTACAAAAAATCAAGACCTAAAAAATGCATAACTTTGTTATTTTCATCCGATTTTGATGAAATTTTCTGTGTTGTGCTTGATGAATTTACTTAATTTTACAAACTTTTTCATTTCAGCCCGACTCCTCCTTTAATACATTATCAGGTTCCTGAGGAATTATATGAAAACGCAATTAATGTTATATTGTTAAAGATCACTCATATATGAGAAGATTTCCGCTCACGCTTCGCTTCCGCAAATATTCTTTTGAGAGTGGGGGGGGGGGTGATAGGCCTGCTTTATGGATATTTTCTTCCCTATGAAAGCGGTATTTCAAATAAACAAAAATATGCTTCAAGTGCCTTGATTTCACTCAATCAATCAAAATATATCAATGGGGAAAAGAAACTAATAGGACTTCTTCATAATGATTTCATAAAGTCTTTTTAAAATTTTCGACATAGGCCTATGTTTCCCAGGCGCCATCATTTAAAAAGTGCGTAGGAGCGCCAAAATCAGGTTGAGCCACCTGGGATGTTAATAGGCACATGATCCAAGAACTTACTCAATCAGGTAGGCAGATCTACGCTTCTGTCCAATAATTTAACTGTAACATAAAATTATCTGAAAACGAGTGTGTTCTAGGACATTTAGGTGTTTGTTTGGTTGCCTGTTTGTTTTTTTTAATCAGATTATTTTGAACACAAAACATGAAGGAAAGAAGAACTCCAAGCACAAAGTGAGAGAGCACACATTTCTATTTATTCATCTATTTTCTATTATAATAGAATAAATCGATTATAGCCTCCAAAATGAAATGAAATATAATAATGAACTAATACATTTGACATACTCAGTATCTTGTTTATACATGATGCATTGCATCATAAAAAAAAAACTATTATGCAAAATAATACAGCAAGATTAGTGTTTGTGGCATAATGTTCCCATCAACCCGCACGTCCTGCGTAGCGCCGCCTTTTGACCGAGAAAAGTGAGGCATATATTTTGTAAAACTAAAAGTGAAACATATTTTTTTTTCACGAGTGAAAGATTACTGTGATAGAGGAATGATTTATATTGTACACTGTGCGTTCGTATACACATCTCGCACAAGCAGTGTAAACATACACGAATTTGTAACGTATGCGTGGCAAGCACAGATTCAATGTGGTGCGTTCACAAAGGGTTTCATGCCTTCGTAACTGAAGTGAGATACATGTATTTTATGAAAAGTGGAATGTATTTTTTTTAAGTGAAACATATTTTGATGAAAAGTAAAATGCATTTTTGTTTACAAAAGAGAAATAAATATTTTGTGAAAAGGGAAATATATTTTGTGAAAAGCGAAACATAAATTTGTGAAAAGTAAAACATATATTTTTTGAAAAGTGAAGCATATGGGCAATTCCACGGGTTAGTGGACATTGAAACAAAAAAAGAAGTGTGTCTCTTGACTTGATTATTCGATTTATCACCAATCTAATGCCACAGATTTTCATAAATGACATAGGTTATTCATATTCAATTGAAAAAAATAATCATTTTCAATGACTTCTGCTAGATCTCAGACCATCATTAAAATTGCACGTGTGGGACTGGGGACAACAAATTTCACTAAAATGCAAATTACACAAGACTCGTTTAATATTTCTTCTCACAAATTTCACAAAAAAGCCAAGGATAAACACATTTCCATATTTCAGAAGCCACTTGAGATATCATGCGATTACAAGGGGTGAAAAGACCTCTGGAAGTTCACTGGACAAAATGTAATGTGAGTAACCGTTACGTGAGTAACCACTTTATCTGCACCCCTAGTAAAAACCATGTGTTCTTTACTTTTTTAATGATATACAAAGTTTGTCGCCCTAATAGACTTCTTTGAAATGGATATTATCAACTTTCATAAAAGCCTTGTATGAGGACATTTTTCACTTATGTCGACTTTTCATTTTAAGCATGTCCAAATCATGTTACGTGAGTAACCAACACATTTTAAAGATTTGCCAAGAGCATAATGAAATTTATCAAGTTTTGTTTTTATACAAAGGATAGTCAGACTGTGTACTTTGTTGAGATAAAAAGATGTTTAGTTCCTATCAATAATAATGGAGTTACAGCTCCAAGTATGAGTCAAGGTGTCTCCAAATGTAACGTGAGTAACCGTGGAATAGCCCATATATATTTTGTGAAAAATAAAATATATATTTTGTAAAAAGTGAAACATATGTATAAATATATATTATATTTTTTAGAGTGAAATGTATTTTTTTTAAAAGACATGTATATATTTTAGTGAAACACATTTTTAAAGTAGGATTTGTAAAAGAGAAATGTATATTTCTTGAAGTGAAATGGTTTTGTAAAAGAGAAATATATATTTTTTAGAGTGAAATGTAATAATATTTGATGCCCTTATGGCGTGCCATAATTGTAGCCTACATTTTCAGCTCCATTCCTGTAAATACCATTTAAAATCTTATCTTTTCTTTGAATCTCATTAGATTATGAAAAGCATTCCAGGTAATTTTGTCTCTTTTGTCATCCAATACCTCTTTGACCATACAAATTATATATATCCTTGTTGTTAAAGCCACAGGATTTTATAGAAAAGTTCGAAAACAGGCACAAGATGTATAAAAGAAGTGAAGTATTGCCCTAATAAATTATCAGGGATGGGGGATTTCAATCAAGAAACCTCAATGTAACTACACAAAGAACCTTTGTTAATGTTATTTAGGACTGTCAAAAAGTAAATTGAGCAATTAAGTTTATTTTTTGTCAGTCATGCCCCATTAAGAATTTAAGTGGACAAAAACATTCATGGATAACATATTTGTGGCTACATGTATGTGTAATGAAAGCGAAGTATCTTAATGAATTTATCAAATGAAATATGAACAGTTTGATGAAAATTGTAACAGTTACACATAGTTTCAGAATATTAGGTGACATAGGGCAAAATATCTCTCATTTCAGAAAAAAGAAAGTTGATATTATTATTCTACTTCCATTTTACTCTGTAGATTTCTTAGGATCATTCTTAAGTTGAAGTAGTGGCCACATGCAAAGGATCATGTTGTACATTCTAGAAATTCTGATTTTGTGTAAAGTTTCAACGTAACATGTTTATTTCATTTACAAGGATATTTGCTTTCCCTATTCTATTCTTTATATTCTTTTGTATCATAAACTTATTCAAAATGTTGATTTACATGTATGTGTTTGAATTACCATTATCCATCCTGCAACCATTTTCCCCTCTTCACATAATTGTTTTTGTCTTCATCACAAAAAAAAAAAAAAAAAAAAAAAAAAAAAAAAAAAAAAAAAAAAAAAAAACATTATTATAATATGGCAGGAATTGGCAATCTCAATTGTATTTGGATTGAAATGAAGGTTTTTGTCCACTTAAATTCTTCATGGGGCAGCATTTGTAAGAGATAGAAGGGCCTTAATTCATCTTTTAACAAATAAAACGCACATTTCTCAGAATCAAAATACAATACAGATTGCAAATTCTTCTAATAACTAAATGTCTAAAATTTAGCATTTTTGTCTCATTCTCAAATGAAAATTTGGTATTTCCAGTGTTACAGGTAGTGACTAAATGGTGTTAGACCAAGTGGACATTAGAGGAAATTAGCATTAATTAATTTTAAAAAAATTGGAATTACATCAAATGGTGAATAGGCGGAATGGCAATTACACCAGCAGGTATTTAGACAAACTGGTCAGAGACCAAATGGAATTAGACCATGTTAGAAATGGAATTGGACTAAAAAGGATTTAGACCAAGCAGTATAGACCAATTAGGCTCAAACAAAGTGGGTTTAGACCAAGCGGAAATTTCCTTCATCATCATTCTGAGAGATGTGCGTTTTATTTGTTAAAAGATGAATTAAGGCCCTTCTATCTCTTACAAACGCTGTCAGCCTTGCAGCAAAAGGGCACTATTGTTTTTATCACATGTATAAAGACCTAAGAGCCCTCATGGCATGAAGCCACATGATATTATGTGAAGCACATCTGGTGTGGTATATGTCTTACATGCTGGTCATATTGGGTTCATAAACATGATCATGTTACAGAATAACACCAAAAAAAAACTAGAAATCCTAAGGAATTTTCACAACCAAACCCCCTAAATCCACAAAATCGAAACTTCATGCAGTTTTCATAACGCCGGATCTATCTAGCGAAACGTCAGGTTTCATGGTATACCATTGCAGTGAAACAAGACATGAGCCTCAAAGTCAAAACATTAAGGAAAAAACTAGGCAGAAATGACCAATAATAAAAGCTTCTCTCACGATATCGGATGAATGAATATTAATATGGAGGCAGATGGTCCTATTCGATGACGATTGCTCCAGCGACAAATGCTTCACTTTAAATTCTACTAATCAAATGACTAACTTCAACCCTGTCCCACTGGAGGCGATCGTTGTTGCGACAACTGGCGATCTTGCTCTTGTGAGTGTGGTAGCAAGTTGTTGTTGTAGCCTAGTGTACATATAGTCGTATTTAGGTTTATTATCCCCTTTTTAAAGCCAAACTCCTTACAATTATGAAATTATCAGGTTGTCGCCTCAACGATCGCCGCCTGTGGGACAGGCCCTTAACCCTAACCTTATTGCAATCCTAACCCTACATCTTAGACTAAACACAGCCCAGGGAAACTGCCACCAGAGCAAATGTCATGTCATGTTTAATTGAATCTGTTGAGGAGCAACATGGCATCAGCTTACATTAGATCAGAGCGCAAATTATTTGCGGTGAAGACTTTGACACATAATTCTTTCCTACTTGTATTGTACTTCCGGATACATGACAACTTACACCAGACAAAATATTTGCTTCTTTGAAAAATTATAGAATTCCCCTGTTTTTAACTTCCTACTGGACGGAGATTTGTAAAATGTATTTCTGGTTTATTATGTGATTCTCTAAGCATGGGCAAAAAGCATGAAAATGAAGGTTCTGCATCATATCCCAAACACTAATAACATCTATTTTGGTTTGTTCTAATGAGTTTCTTTTGTAGCTTAGAATTCTTTGACAGTTTGACAACAAGGAAGTGTCAACAATGATAAACCATTTTCGTTCTATACATATCAAATTTTGATAAAACTTTTCCAAAGTGGTTGGATATTGCAGCACTAGATTAAACAGCCACAATCAGGGAATTTAACACCTGCATCATGGGACTACAGAAGGTTTTTAGGCCTACAGTCTACTCCCATTATCACAATTTCAGTTCAATTCAGTTTATTTACAAGAATAGATCCAGCAGGTTTTTGTTATATCGAGATGATCCTTCTAGGACCAATTTCAAACAAGCGAATGTGTCTAATATTTGATCATAAATAGGTAATTGGTTTGGTCCTGAGCACCTCGTTATAATGGGAGTGGACTGTATAATTGTGAATGTTGTTCAGATTTGAACCCTAAAGCTGTTGAATTGAAATGCATGAATCTCAATACCGTAGGCACTTAAAGTAACTTTTCATTTTATATCAGACATAGAAACACGAATAAAAAAACGCATTTCATGTTATCATTGAAAGTACAAGTTCAGTGACATACCTTTGAAATGAGCATTTAGAGGATGTGGTGAACTCGTACTTTTAGGGGTTTAGTAAAATGTAACCCGGGGTGGTGTTTCACAAAGGCTTACGTAGACATTGAGACGCACTTAAATCGCTAGTTACGTCCAATATATTACGCATCACTGCATTGGTCAGATCGTGTTCAGGGGATGCACGCCATTGAGAAGTCTATCAATTAAATTGTGTGTGAAATACAGGATGCACTTGCAGTTTAAGTGCGACTATAAGTCTACTTAGGCTCTGTGTGAAACACCCCCCCCCCCCCAGAATGATCAAACACATACCTTGCGTCTGTGAGTAGATGGTTGTCTGTACCAAGGCATGGAATATCATAGACATACTGCTGATACCCGTTCATATTGGTGCAGTTAATCATCGACCAATCAGGCTGACATACAGAGATGAAGTGTGGCCTCAATCGTCCAATCACATACTTGGCAGAGTCTGTTAGGAGCAATGTCAACACAGCACCAAGACCGAAGGGACCTATGGTTGAGTAGAGTGCAGCAGCCCATGGATGGACGGAGCAACAGCACATCTTTTTACGGTTGTATGGTCTCCATGGTGACCCCTCTTCAGAGCATCTCACAAAATACCGGTAGAGAAACCACTCACAAACCACCATCTGAAATGATATGATAACAAGAAAATACTTTGTTAAAAATAGTGGTTTGATAATACATCATTGGTAAAATGTAACAATTTACACTAAAGCATCGACTATTATTAGACAAGTTTGAATTTTGTGAGAATAGAGCAATGCATGACGCCCATATAGCGAGCTTACCGGCTATACAAGAAGCCATCAACATCATCATCAAACATTGTACATGTAACTCAAATTAGTAACTGTATTAATTTCTTTTCTAGCTTGATCATAAACCACAATCCTACCTTCATATTATTAGACCTAGAGACAAACGACATCAAAGGTCACATCTTACTTGAAGCATCTTTTTGATATTAACAACAAAGATACATTTGTATTTCCGGTTACATAAGACAGACTAATAGCACTCTGGGTTGTTTATAAGGCTGACAATTGCTACATGTAGATAAAGAAACGGTCTCATTTGACACTCAAATAATTTCAATTCATTCAATTTTCAATTCATTTATTTCCACTTCAAGATAAAACATTTCATACATACATAAAATATACAAACAAACAGGTAATACAAAATATCTTTGGTGGGAGGATCATAAAAGCAAATAAACGGCTTGCTGGAAATGATCCTCAAAAACATGCAAAACAAAAACTGGTTTAAACTTAGGAGTAGGATACATAAAAATGGAATATGATTACAGATACAAATATATATGCGAAAAAAAGAAGGAATATAAAACTGAAAAATACATTTTGTAAATTATTACATTTGATGAAAAAGATATTGCCTACATTGACTTTTAGTTGTATATTGTCTACTATTCTTAAGGAGATGGGAAGGTGTTCCATAGATGAGCTTTAAAATATGAAGATTGTGTTAATGCAATTCGATTAAATGGGTGAATATTATGTGCATTTCTGTATTGTAATTGTGATGCAAAATTCTATGGTAAATAATTACTAAAAACTTCATATTATTTTGTAACTTAAACATAAACATAGCAGTTTCCAGCGATATAAATTCATTAATAGGTAATATATTAGGGTTTATAAATAAAGGTTTGCTGGAAGATAGATATGAAGAATGTGTTATTAATCGGTACCTCTTTTCTGTAATTTAGAATCCTTGCAATGTTTTTCTTTGCTGTGAGCCCCAAACAGTGATACAATAGTTAAATATGAGAGCGATATAAGGAATGTATAACAATTTAAGATTTTTGGGGAAGAACTGAAGTTTATACAAAATACCAATACTTTTTGACACTGTTTTACATAGGCTATCTACATGGTTGTTCCAGGACAATTTGTCATCTATAAGAATACCTAAAAATTAGTACAGTAAACTCTCTCTATTTTTAATTTCATATTCTATACTTAATCATCGTTGATGCTGGTTCGAGTGCAAAATAATATATTATAGTGTTTTGTTTATGTTTAAAAATAGTTTGTTTGCTTCCATCCAATTACTAATATTCACAAGTTGATTATTTGTATGATTGAATAACTTTTCGATTTATTTGTATGATTGAATAACATTTCGAGAGATGGTTGAGCTTCGTCTAATCTTTGAAAATCCCTATCTGTTCCATATTTTGTATTTACATGTATTAACAGGAGCTACAATACAGGGCCTTTGGATTTAAGTAAACAGTCTCACCATTCAGACTCCATAAGGCATATAATTGGTTGGCAGGGGTCTGTGCCTCCAGACTAGTATCTACCTCCTGGGTGACCCTACACAGGCATGACCTGAAATAAGGTCACCCATGTAATGATCAGTCTGCAAGTGGTTTAAAATGTATTATTGATAGCCCTCATGTCCAAGTTTTTATGGTTCCCTAGAGAGCTCAAGGTCATTGACCTGCTGTTCCTACAACCAACAGGTATTAAGACCCTTTTCTCACGAGCCAAATTTTCCTTAATCCTGTACTATAGGTGGTACTAACTTACCCATTTAGCCCCACCTATAGTACGGGGTTATAAGCTTAGTCCACTTTGTGTTCCGCAACATTTGTGCAAAGTAGGCTAACCCCACATATAGTACGGGATTCTCTGGCCCTGCAAAATACCAGGGTTAGACAGGCAATTGCGGTGGTAAGGGATGAAAGCCGGGGTTAGAAACTCTCGTCGGAACAGAAACTAAAGTTATAGGCCCTACCCGGCTAACATAAAAACATAAAACAAAGCGGTGCTGAGACACACAGGTGTCAGCAGCTGTTGTCCAATCACAGATAGGCCTAAGCAGAGAACCGGTCTATCGGAAAAGCAGGGTTTAGCGAATTCTGTGTAAGAAAAGCGGGTGTTTTCTTATTCAGGGTTAGGCAGATAATTTGGCTAGTGAGAAAAGGAAAATAAATTGCATCCATGGGGTTAAGGAAAGTCTGGGGTAAAGAAACGGTCATGAGAAAAGAGTATTAGCATCTACTGCTCTGCAGCATCTCACCTGGAAGTCTTCCCTAATATAGTTTCACATATAAACCTGAAATCTAGTATTTGTACATCCTTGGTATAACGAGGGTAATAGGAGGAGTTGGAGTACAAGCACAAACAAGGGATATTTGTGTTTTTCTGAGACCAACTCCTCACCAAATCCTCACACTCCATTCCCATGCACGCTCACATACAAAGTATCTAAACAAATACTTCAGGAAAACTTGAATACAATTGTTACTCTTTTCATTGAGCTCTACATGGAAAATCAAACACTAAAAGTATCTGGAATATAGCCTACAATTGTCCTATTCAAGCTTGAAATCTATCAGTGACATTTATTTTATATTTACCTAGCACTGCTATAAAGATTTTTTTTTCTCTATTCAATTAAAGAGACATTAACAAATTTAACACAGAAAAAAAAAAAACAATTCTAAGATATGTATGAAGAAGATGACTATCAATACGTGAATTATTAGTCTAAAATCAAAACATATTTCTTCCTAGCAATCCATGAATGGATTTTTGACAGTAATACAGCAAAAATTGCTAAATATGAATGTCATGAAAATAAATGGGCAAAATCTTATGATATATTTGCAGTGAGAAAATATGAATTCTATTCTTTTATGGTACCAAACTTATAGAATTCTGCCAATACATACCATTTTCCTTATGTATTTTGAATAGTAGGATAATGTTCCTTTAATTTATCATCCCAATGAATGCAATTAGAGGTACTACAGCTGTTCCAAACTCCAATGTCACATTACCTTTCACTTCAATCCTAGATTTCCTATTCTGCTTGATGGGCAATTCACAAAGCCTCCAACGTTCTTGGATTTGAGGAGAGTAGTACCGTGTTTACACTGTGATTTGGCTCTGAGATTCGACACAGTAATTTTATATCGTGTAAACAGGAACAGAATCATGTTTAAATGCGGGAGGCAGGTTCAACACGGCAATTTTTTGTGGATAAACAGAAAGCCAGTTCGATGACCTTGAGGTCAGTTGTAAAATTTGGATGTATCATCGCAAACATTAATGAAGTCCCTTTACTTCCGGTCATGTTCCGCGAATCATATCTAACTCGCCTTTTTTGTTCTGTAAAAACACCATCACAGGTTCACTCTTTGCAGTGTTGAACCCTTCCTTAGGATTCGACACGAGAGCTGAGTCACAGTGTAAACATGTTAGCCTATAATTCACCTGATTACTGCACTCCACCTTACAAATCTCCTAACCTTGTGTTTGAGTTAACTAGCACATCCATGTCCATAATTCATCCTTTCTCTACAAGTAACCGCTTCCTTTTATAAACAAAAGACCCCTCTTTACTAGAGCACAGAATAAAAACAATTTGTAGGTCACAGATTCGCAACCTCTCATCTTAGAACATGGCAGAGCTTTTCAAATCTGGATATGGAAATTCAGTGTGACATTAGAAGGTTCTTGTGACAAGGGTAGACTAATGAGTTTTGAACTTTAAAGCTGGGTTATGGTTTTAGTAAGATTGAATGAGTTGGTCAGTCAAGAACCACACTGACTATAGATGTTAAAAGAAGCAAAGTGACTGTTATGTATCTAGCAATTTTTTACACTTAGAAAATATACAAATTTGACCCCAGGTCTAGCACCCTTTATTGGCAGGGATATTATTTCAATTAGGACAGGCATCTGAATGATTATTTCAGAGATATAGGCCTTGGTAATTAATTGTCACAAATCCATAGCCTATACAAAGATATTACTTTACTGCAGTTCTCTCTCTCTCTCTCTCTCTCTCTCTCTAATAATACCAGTGCACTATCAATTTACCTTCCATATTTCTTGCTAAAGGCCGTGACGATAAGTGTGATTTTAACTTACTTTCCCTCACTTGCCTCTGTATATTTTGGTTTACCCACAGGCAATTTCACCAGTGTAAGCACCCCATTTCTCAGCATCCCCCGAAAAGTACACGCAGACTTCCCCGCCTCTATGAGCACCACATGTGCCACAACAAACGCTACTAGCCGAAATGTTAATTGATATGAGGGCTTATGGTTGGTAGATTGAACTTGACATGATACCAAGAGTCACTTTGGAGGGGTTTGGATAACTAATGGAGGGTGTGACATTCCTAAACAAAAATAAATCTGATCCAATTACTTGGTTATTGGATGTGGGTGAAAGACCTTGAATCCTGCCAAAAGTAGATGAAAGGCAGAGAGTATTAAACCAGAAAGACACATGTGCAAAAAATATGAGATGTTGCTAAACTAGCAGGCAACTATCCTGATATGAAGTCATCATTGGATGCCACACACTTGCCCTTAAAGGGATTTAGTAACTTCCAAAAACAAGTGCAAAAGAGATCGAAATAAATAGAATTCTATCGCTCTGACCGTAAAAACAAACTACTGCAAGTTTCAGATCAAATGCAAGTCATTTACTATCTTAAAACAGCGAAATTTCAAACGCGGCTGAGGATACGGCCGGGCATGATTAATTTATACCGCTCCGTTGCAAGCTTAGCCGCCCAGTAGGCACGGCGACTTGACAACAGGAAATGCGGTGAAAGCCACGTGCGTTGTAAAGCGTCAAGAAACAGGTTAGAGAATTTGAGTATAAAATCGTAGATATCTCGTAAGTAAAGCAAGCAAGTAGACTGCAATTTTTAAGGAATACCAGACTGACCTATGTGTTCATAATCATGTTGGCAAAATGAGCTAAATCTAATAAATTGCAATTTGAATATCATTCAATGTTACTGCATCCCTTTAAGAGGATCATAACCTCTCATTTACCTGTTCTACTCTTAATACAGAAGACTGTGAACATTGCTGGTTCAGTGTCTGTTTGTATACATGTAGGTACTCATTTATGTTCCCTATCTTGTGTGAAATACTTCACTTTGCATTGGGCCATTTTACAAGAAATACATGTAGTCGTTTTCGCAGCTCCAGTCCCGTCAAAATATTATCAGCAAGTGATTCGGGTCTCTCAAAAACATAAAAAGGAAAAGTAGCAGGTTGCGAATGTAGTGCGAATAGTGAAGTGCACGCACTCACAAATTCATTAAAACGGACAATAAATGCATCCTAAATTAAGACTTCAAGGGTGGAACTAGAAGCCCATTCAAGCTCATCCATATTTTTTTCTTATTTTTATTTAAACCGAGTAGGCCTACTGGTTTACTTCAAGAGATCCCTATACCCAAGAGAACTTATCCCCCTTGTTCCTTTTAAACATTATCTGAAAGTGCAAAGTATCGTTATTGTGACACCACTCAATTTGTGGTTTTATGGTTCATGTTTAACCCCATTCATCAAACTAACTAACACCCTCCCAATCTAAACCTATATGGTGAGAGACAGAAGGGTACTACACTACATGTAACTCATGAATTTCAATTTCTACTCAATGCCCTTTTGGATCTAAAATACAAACTTAGATAGGTAAACCCCAGTGAGTCCATGAACCTCAGTGTTTGCTGCTTCATTACAGAGCCAATCCAGGAACATCCATTCATAAACCATACCTCATTTACTTCCAATTTATTGAGCCCTCACCAATTACTCTACACTGAGAGCAATAAGGACAACAACCATGTATATAAAGGTATGACTGAACGCCCTTGTACGTCTAAAGCAGACTCTATCATCTCCTATCCCCGTCATAAAAATGAATTTACCATACACCTTCTGACCACGCTTCTCTATGGCGATTGGTGTCATAAGAATCACTTCCAATTAAGGTATATCGCTTCACCAAAGAAGCTTTGTTCATGCTGTCATTTTACGTTGCTACCATCAAAATGAGGTTTTCTGCTTCAATTCATAACATGGACTCAGCATCTATCGTTCTCTCTCTTCTTTCTCACCCTCTGCTATCCCTGGAGAGCCCAATGGGTGTTTAAAATATGTTTTTTAAAACCCTGCATGCTTTTTGAAGACAGAATGATCGTTGTAAAGACCAGAGACCCAATTCCCAAGCTAAACTTTACTATATATGTGTACCAGTATTTTGCTTATGTATATTCCTTGGTATGAGATAGAATCAAGTTATAAAAGAAAAACAAAATCCTCCATGAGCAAATAAGTAGTAGACCTTCCATGCATATTGTTTGTGGAATACCTCCATTGAGGGCCTTACCAGTTCAAGTTACCTCCATAATAAACTGAAACTCCTCAAACAATTAACATCCTCCATCTCCCATCCTCCCCTCATCATCCTCCTCATATTCCACCTCCTTGAGCAAAAGAACTTGCAGCTCTTTCATTCATACTTTTGTGGATCACAGCCATCTAACATGGGGTCTCACTATCTGAAAAGTTCAAGAATCCAAAACTCCTAAAGAACAACTTCTTGCTACACTTACATGTACCCTCACCCCTCCCTCTCATCCTCCCCATCTCTCCTCCTATCTTCTTGTCCCCTCCTCCTCTTCTCACCCCTTTCCCTCTACCTCCCCATCTTTCCTTCATCCTCTGTATCATATCCCTCATCCTCCTCATCTCTCCTCCACTTTCCTCCCCTATTCCTCCTGGTCCCCCTCCCCTTCTACTCATCCATCACCACATTCTCCTCCTCCCCTTCTTCCCTCTCTCCTCTCTTCTTTTTTCCTTTTCTCCACCCCTCTCCTCATTCCATCTCTTCCCCTCCCCTCCCATTCTCATACTCATCCCTTTGCCCCCTCTCTCTCGCCTCACCCCTCCTCATCATCCTTATCTTTTCTTCTCCTTCCTTCCTCTCTCTTCTCTCCAAATCTCTCCTCCTCCCCCTCTCACCAGCCCTTCCCCTCTCCCCATCTCTCCTCCTTCTTCCCTCTCTCCTCCTCCCCCTCACTTGTGTTCTCTTTTATCATTCATCTCCTTCTCTTCCTTCCAACCTCATTCCTCTCCCCTCCTTCCTCCCTCCTTCATCTCCATCCTCTTCTCCACCCCTTTCCTCCTTCACCTTCTCTTCACTCTTCTCTTACCCCTCCCCATACCTCTATTCAAATCCCTTCTCCTCTTCCCCATCTCCTAAAATGTATTCCATTCACCTCCCCTTCTCTCCTTCCCCCTCTCCTCATCATGCCTACATCAATCCTCCATTACTATCACTTTAGATGAAGACACCCATCAATACATACATTGGATGAAGTATCTATTGCATGCAGCAGGGAGATGGATCTCCCTGCTTGCAGTATCCATTGATAAACCTGATCCCTGTAGCCTCATCAGACAGTAGCATCCATTGACTGAGTAAATGACCCTGTACAGCCAAGACCTCCTTATATCTGAATTTCCTTCACAGTTCACACTACTGTTTCTATTCATCAACCTTCAAACAAACAAAAAATAGGATAATAACATACATAGCAGCAGGGCTGGTTCATGAAACTACATCAAATAACTGACTTCATCCCTGCGCTAAACACTATACCTAAGACTAATCCTACAAAAACCTACCAGGTTTGCAACCCTAAACCTATCTCAAACAAAATAAAGCCAAGAGCAATTGTTGTCGGAGCATTTTTAGATTCCGGGCAGGGGCCTACATAGCTCTTGTAATAAGGGGTCAGGACAGATATCATAATTTTCAGCATTTGTGTGTAGGGTCTCGCACAAAATTCAAAATTTTTAGAGCCTGAACTCAAATTTGGGCTCCCATCAGTGAAGAGCTCTCAAGGAGCTCTAGATACAATACAACAAAATCACCTGGATCAGCTGGGGAAAAAGCTAAGTACTTTTCCATTTTTATTAGAAATTTTAAAAGTGTAGGGGTCTATTTGTTTCTTCAAATCAAAACCTGGAGACATGATGCAAAGTAGTGGATGCCTTTACAAATAAAGAGACATGGAGACCTACAGTCGGTGGGGCATATTTTCTCAACAAAATGATATGATATTGAAACTGATGTCAACCATGATTTTGAAATGAAAGTCAACCATGATTTTGAAATGAAAGTCAACCATGATTTTGAAATGAGAGTCAACCATGATTTTGAAATGAGAGTCAACCATGATTTTGAAATGAGAGTCAACCATGATTTTGAAATGAAAGTCAACCATTTCAACGAAGTGTGAAAGAGTAAACCAGCTGAGGAATGAAGTATCTGATTTGAATGGCAAGAGTGTAATCTCTTAAAGTAGGTTTAAAGTAGAAGCCATCTGTTTACACACCAAGGACCTTCATAATAGATTGATGACACATCCACTTTCCAAGTGCAGAACCAGGACAGAAAGAGACAAATTGCAGGATTACACCCCAGTCCTTCATTAGCCTGAGCACAGTAACTAGCACGATGCAAAGTTGATCAGGCAGGTTCTAGTACAACTACCCCCGGGACAATCCCCCCCCCCCGCCCCCTTTCCGGAACAACTAAGCCTACCCGCTGCACAAAACCTACCCTCTAAACTCTACACCTAACCCTTACACTATTTCAGGGGGAAGTTTTCCAAGGAAGGGATGGGGTAATTGTCCAGAGGGAGGTTTCCTGATATGAATCAGGGAAAATACCCGAAGTAAGTTGAAGCATGAAGTTAAATCTGCACCAGATTGAGCTTCAATTATCCAACCTTACTTTGAGCTGCAAAAGCGAACTTGATATGAGTGTGATGGGATCAGGCCTAGGTTTCAGGCTAGTGCAGGACCGCTCAATTTATCATGCTAATTGTGAGCCAAAAGGCAAAATGGATCAAGTTTGGAAATAATCTCAATGATTTGGGCCGAGATTTCACCCAATGTAGCAAGCTATTTTAGAGAAAAAGCCTGGTAATCTCTGATCAGGCTAATTCATCAGATCAGAAAAACTAGTAGCGCTATAGGCCTATTAACTGGGCGTGAGCTAGTGAAATACCTCCTAATGGGTATCGCAGGGAGAGAGAACAATAGAACATGCTGAGTCCCTCCATTCAGACTCAAATTTTTTCGTCAAACATGTCCTGTTTGATCAAAGTTTCCGATTGACAGAAAGATAGGGGGCTGAGGCTAGACCCCCTGCCCTCAATCCACTATTGCTTTACTTATGGATGATTGACAAAGGAAAATACTAAACTTTTTATTTGTACTTCCTACCTTAAAAATTTGAAGGGGTAAAAAAAACAGATTTATTTTGTGTTTAAAAGTCTTGTTTTCTAAGCCTATGAAGAGAGGGGGATTAGTCCGGAATCCTGCCTTCATTTTTTGTGCTGCTTAGCTGTAGGCCTACACTTTAAACTTGGAGGAAGAAGAGAAACCAAGCTTTAAATATGTCAAATGAGTAACTTACTTTGAAGCATAAGTGCATCAGGATTGAGGTTGGTGCATGAGGGATGAGGCCAGACCCCCTACCATTATTCTTGGTAGAAGGAAAACAATAATTCTGTACTTGACAATTATCCGAGAGGGTAAAAACCAAGAGAAAGATTTTTTTTCTTCTTTGGAAGCTTCATGTACACATACAGGAAAATCCAAATACATATACTTTGCAGGAAAATAACTCCCACTTGTATGAATTTCCTAGGAAACTTAAAATGATTGCTTTAATATTGATCTACATGTATGATCAAAACCTCTGATGTGAATTACTATACTGGGACAGGTGAACTTGAAAAACAAAGTGCCTGACTTTCACCCACTCGTTCTGGTTGCTAAGATTGGGAATAAATTATCTGATCTAAATTTACTTGGAATTCAGGAGGAAAAAATATGACAGCCCACTTTTGAATTTCAGCCAAAAAACTGATAAGCCGTGTATTTTGGGTGCACAGAGAGGAATATTCTACCTGAAATGGAAGACAGTTGCGTACAGGGAATCCCAAACTCTCTTTTTAACTTTGTGACCATGTAATGTGATCAAAAGTTATAGGCCTACTCATGTACTTTTGTACCAAAAAGTTGTCCCAACATTGTTCAGGACACACAGTTTCAGAAAGGTCTGTCAAATAGGTTGGGACTGAAGATATGTAACTTCGACTTAAAAAAAAAAAAAAGATTTATGAATGGTTAAAAATAACAAAATAAAAATAAAGAGAGGATTACTTGAAAAGGCTAAAATAAGCGATAACTGGAGTAAATGCGATTTGACTATAAAGGCAACGTTGACTGTATTATCAAAAGAAGAAGTAACTTCAATAATTTCACTTACCGTGACAATTGGTATGAGCATACCGACAGCAACGAGGAGCTCTACACTGATGGTATCCTCCTTGTATGGATATCTGATACTCTCATCGTCACAGAAGAAACCTCTTTGGAACATCAATGTGGGGCTCTCTAAGGCAAACAAGACCACTGATGGTAGCAGTGCTGAACAAAACAAAAAAGGAAAAAGAGAAATTAGTTTAGGACTGTAATGATAAGTTATGTTAATACCAGGCATATTTGCGTGCATGAAACTTCTTGAGAATTTCCTCGCTGAAACATCAGAGTGGGGCTCTCTAAGGCATACAGGACCACTGACTGTGGTAGTGCTGAGCAAAACAACGAAACAAAAAAGGAAAAAAAGAAAGCATTGCACGCACAAAAATTTGCTAATTTTGCGTGAGGTGAAGGTTTGTAAAAGTTTCATGCCTTCAAAATACATTAATCAATACATATTTTACTATTTGAAAAAATTTCATGCCACTACAATGGCCATCATTAATCAGTCGCAAAATTATCAGCCTTTGTAGTCTCGATCATAAAATATAAACATTCTCGATATAATTATAAACTTCCTCCACTCTACTAATGATTGATATTTGTAGTGATTTTTCATCATGAACAGTAGTTTATAAATACCTACGTTCAATCACAAGATAAGAGCTTGAGTGCTTGCATTCACTTCCCTCTCTTCTTTTGGCAAACTTTAATCTACATTTTCACTTTCAACCAAAGTATGAACATTTAGTTCTTTAAAGGACTTGATGCAATAAAATGCAATTTCATTAGGGCAATTTTAAGGTGTATATTGTGTTTTATTTGACATTAGGTGGATTCACACCTACCCGATCAGGAAGAATTCTCGTAATTTACGAGAACTGTTTCAATCACCAAAATACCCGTAAATTGTGTTTTGTGTTCACACCTGCCCGAACCGTCTTTTTCCAGGGAAAAACCCGAAGTTATAAACAATTAGGGAAGAAATAGGAAAAACAAAGAAATACATAAGAAAGAGAAGAAAGAAGGAAAAACAAAGAAATACATAAGGAAAGAGAAGAAAGAAGGAAAAACAAAGAAATACATAAGAAAAGCGGGAAAGAAGGAAAACAAAGAAATACAATAAGGAAAGAGAAGAAAGAAGGAAAAAACAAGAAATACATAAGAAAAGCGGGGAAAGAAGGAAAACAAAGAAATACATAAGGAAAGAGAAGAAAGAAGGAAAAACAAAGAAATACATAAGGAAAGAGAAGAAAGGAGGAAAACAAAGAAATACATAAGGAAAGAGAAGAAAGAATGAAAAACAAAGAAATAACAAGGAAAGAGAAGAAAGAAGGAAAAACAAAGAAATGCATAAGGAAAGAGAAGAAAGAAGGAAAACAAAGAAATACATAAGAAAAACAAATAAATACATAAGGAAAGAGAAAAAAGAAGGAAAACAAAGAAATACATAAGGAACGAAAAGAAAGAAGGAAAAACAAAGAAATACATGAGAAAAAGAAAGGGGAATAGAAAGTTCCCGTAATTTATGTTCACACTACAAAAGTTCCCACGACCTTGGCGAAACTACGCGTAGTTTCGACGAAGTACCTACTAATTTACGGGAATTTATCTTCGGGAATATTACGCGTAGTTTGGTTTCGCACTTGCAAAATTACGCGTAGTTTGTGATCGGGGTAAGAATACCCGATCAGAGATTACGAGAACTTTTCCAGATCGGGCAGGTGTGAATCCACCTATTTAGACAACATTTCACAGCTTTTTGACATGATAAAAGAACAATATTTTTGTGACCGATATTGATCCTTAAGCACTATACAGAAGGGGTAAAAGAACCAAGCCTAAACTTGACTGGATTGTATACACCCCTTGTATAATATAGATCTTGTAACTAGGTACAAGTATAGGCCTACTGTGTTGAACAGAACACATCTTTAAAAAAAAAACAGTAAAAAAAATAAAATAGTAACAACATCATGGAATTGCCCAATGCATAAGTACTGTTGATGTAGGGCATGTACCTTGATGAGTCTGCATGGTTATCAACAGATAAAGTAGGCCTTTACACCTGACTGTAAACCTAAATGTATGCAACATTAACACGTTTAAAATGAGTTTATTCACTAGAGTAGATACTCAATCATTCCATTGTATGCTGTTATTTGCTTGCCAGTTCAAAAAGAAGTCAAGAATGTGTTTTGTTAACGAAATTTGATAAATAGTATGTCTACAAATACCGACCAATCGAATTCAATGACTCAAAATTCCACGTACTACAATGGACCAGATGAACAAAGTACAAAGTACCTATTCCATCACAAAACCACTAAATAATTCAATCATTTCTACCGTAAAATTAATGATGCGTGATTGTACAGAACACATTTGACAAAATGACAGAACTTCAACAGAAGCAACGGTGTACATAGGAATTATGCATACTCCATTTCCGTATTAGGGTTGTGTGGATAAGTAAATGATGGAATTGAGTGCTGAAAACTAATGATACAGTACATTGAGAACGATATTACCCTCTTTTCATCAAAATGCAAAATTTGATGGCTTCATCCTCGATGGGTCATGCTTGAGCAGTCACAAAAATGAAAGGTTATTGGAGTTCATATTCTTCAGAAGAAAATTAGCATGAACTTGTGACATTTTTATGACAGGTTCACAAGGCTTCTTCTAGCCCACAAAGTTTATGTCCTGACCATATTTTATTCTGCGGAATGGGGAAGGACTTGCCCCATATGTTTTAGATTAAATTTTCCCAACTTTTCTTGACCTTTCTGCTAAAAAAAAAATGACCACAAAAACTATATCAAATGGGGAAAAATGCAGTACTTCCAGTGAAAAATTTGTTGTACATTCTGTGATAAAAACACATAGGCCTAATTCTTATAATTTTTATCAATATGGGTTTGTGCAGGAGCCCAACTCCCTGCTTTTTGTCAACATTTCAAGTGTAATCTTAAAGGGGAAGTTCACCCTGGAATTTTATTGGCTTTAAAAAATGCAGAAAAATAAAAGAAAAATTTGAGTGAAGGTTTAGAGAAAATTGACCACAAGATAACGAAGTTATGAATATTTAAAATTTTTATTTTGTGACGTCATATGCGAGCAGTTATCCTATGTGTTATGTATATGTAGTGTAAATTCCATAAAGTGCTATTTTTTAAAAAGAAAATAAATTATTTCACCTGTGCGGTCGATACATCATCAAACATATGTTAATATGTACATGCCTTTATCAAATTGACCCATTCCTTTATCAAGAACCGTGAAAAAAAGACAAATTTATGGAATTTACATACACAACACATGGGAGAGCTGCTCGCACATGACGTCATAGAATCAAAATTTTATATATTCATAATTTCGCTGTTTTGGGGTCGATTTTCTCCAAACCTTCATTCATATTTTTCTTTTAATTTCGTGCATTTTTTAAAACCAATAAAATTCCAGGGTGAACTTCCCCTTTAATGTTTTATCAGTGCCTACACTGCTACAAACAATGAGCCATGAAGCAGAATTGTGAAGGATAATTGTTGAAATTTACTGGAGAGGAAGAGGAATTTTACTTTGTCACCTTTTCAATAAATACCATGCATGACAAGCAGTTTCATGAAAGAGAATCTCTGATCCGAAACAAGGACGGTTTGAAAAGCAAATTGTGCTAAATACTTCTTTGATCTCCAATCTATGTAATATGATGCTAGCTCACCATACAGGTGGAATAAGCTTGTATTTTGACAGCAGGTAAAGGGTACTATTTAGAGTGCAATGTACTTGCATTTAATACACTGAAATGTGTGTCAAGTTTCTTTCTTTAAAATCTTGAAGATTGTTGCACTTTTACTCCATGTACCGTTGTTCAATATATTTGCATATCATTATCAGGTACTACTGTACATGTAGGTGCATAATTTCCGGGGGAGTGCCACGGCCAATAGGGGGGGGGGGGGCGCGGGAGCGCCGTCAAACTTTTAAAATTTTAATATGCAGAGTCAATCAGTGGTTTTCAAATTACAGGGGGAGGGGCGTGTAACAGTATGCTGTTTATGAGGTTTTAGATCCACAGTCAATTTATTGACTATAATGTATAAGCCAAAAGAGGGCTCACTTCTTCACTCATTAAAAGTACACAGTACACATGTTTATCTTGAAGACATGCCTGGACTTCATTTGTTGATCTCACATTCATTAACATATTGAAACATGTTGGCAGCGGTGAAAATCAGTTAACTTTATTTTTTTTGCAACTGGATTGTGAATTTAATGAACTGATATGAACTGGATTTCGCCTGTTATGAGGGTCAACTTCTGAAACTGAACATTCAAGTCCCACCCATGTAAGTTGGTGTAGGTAATACTTGCATGAAAGCAATTGAGAGACAATAAGACCGTTCGTACTGTAATTGTTCAAGTTCTCTGTCAGAATTATTTGCTGTGGTGTGCAAGATGCCTGTAGACACTGAGTCTCCTCAGGTACTGATGATGGTGCGCAATTGCGAGTGCAAGGGGCTCATTTCATAAAGCCTTCTGTCCAACCCCCTGGTCATTTCCGTGCGGCTGCAGGAAATGTAGTTGAAGGATGGAAAATCTGGAGACAGCAATGGACAACTACTCTATTCTCACAAATCTCTCCAATCAACCAGATCGGTTACCAAACGCACTATTACTGCACAGTGTGGGACAAGATTGTCTTCGAGTGTACAATGGCATGAAGTTCGTTGATGACGCTGAAAGTGTGAAATGCTCTGTGATATTGGATTAGTTTGATAAACATTTCCTAGTGAGAGCCGAGAGTTCTTTGAGAGATTCCGATTTAATCAGCGTAACCAGAAGATGGTGAGACGTACGACCAATATGTGACTGCTCTGCGTACGATGAGCAAGACATGCGGATTTGTTGATTGCATGAGTGAACAATACTTGTAGATCGTGTACTGCTGGGAGTGCGCGATGATCGCATGAGGGAGCTGTTGATAGCTAAATCGAAGCTCGATCTGTCTACCGCAATAGATACATGTAAGGCCATAGAAGCTACAAACCGAACACATGAAGGTGTTGAAGAAAGAGGAAAATACACAAGGTCCATCGAAAACATGTTCCCAAGCCATGGTCAATCTGGAAGTGGAAGGCAAAAGTTTGGAAAGCAAAAGGCAAAAGAGCCGAAAGAAATGCAAATTTTGCAACAGACAACACGAGATGCGGAAGGAAAGCTGCCCGCATGGGGCCAAAGATGCAACGCATGCAATAAGAGTAACCATTTCAGGGGATCGAGTGTCTGTAAGAGACAAAGTGTCCGTCAAGTTGAAGAGGAGAGCGATTCTTCATCCGGTGAAAGCATCTGCTTCGTAACAGAGTTGCGGAAGATACATGCAGTGAAGGCGGACGAAAAGGCCATAATGTGTGAGATGGAACTGAACGATCAAACAGTGGTGTTTCAAGTTGATTGTGGTGCAACTGTAAACTTGCTACCTAGTAAATATCTCGTTGCCACTAATGAGCTAAGGGACGATCATGTAACATACAAATGTGGACAAGGCCACAACGGTCGCCAAAGAAGGTGCAAGATCAAAAACACGTAACCCAGCAAATCAGAAAGAAATACAAAATCGACTATGTTCATAGAGGAAGAGTTTTTACCACTACTCAGCAGATCGACAGCTGAGGCGATGAATCTCATTACAGTGAATTATTGAAGCCATTCAGAGCATCACACAGGCTGACCTGTTAAGGAATTTTCTGAAGTTTTCTCAGAGACAAGGGTCGGCACACTGCCTGGTGATAAAGGTACATCTGTATGTAGTTGAAGATGCTAGGCCATGATTAGACCGTCAAGATCTGTACCTGAAGCACTGAAGTCTGCAGTGAAAGCAGAGCTCGATCAACTGACAAAGCGAGGCATAATAGAAGGAAGTCAGTGTTCCAACTGAGGGTCAATCAGATGTCCGTCGCGACGAAGAAGTCTGGAAAAGTGAGGCTCTGTTTGGATCCAAGGCCACTGAACGTAGTGTTGAAGCGAGAGCACTATCCTTTACCTGTACTAGATGACGTACTACCGGAATTGTCTACTGCCAAGCTGTTCTCTATCTGTGATCTGAAAGATGGCTATCTTCATGCCTCTAGACGAACCTTCTAGCTTCTTAACCACGTTGCTACTCCGTGGGGAAGTATCGATGGAAGCGACTACCATTTGGACTGAAAGTGAGCAGTGAAATATTTCAGAAAAACCTCCATCAGGCACTAGATGGTTTGATGGAGTGAAGTGTGTGGCTGAATGACATCATCATATGGGCTAGTGATGAGAAGGAGCTGATGATCGTCTGCGTAAGCTACTGCAGAGATGCAAAGATGTTGGTATCGTACTCAACAAGAACAAAGTCTCGTTTCCGCATGAAGAGATTGTTTCCTGGTCACATTGTCACCAGTTCTGGTCTCAAACCAGATCCTTCCAAGATCGAGGCTGTAGTGAATATGCCTGCACCTACAAAGAAGGACGACATTGACAGACTGAGAGTATGATCAACTATCTTGCTCGCTATCTACCAAAGCTGTCGGAGGTAATGCAGCCACTGAATGAACTGACTCACACAGACGTAGCTTGGCTTGGGATGCAATCATGAACGAGCAATTCACAAGCTGAAGCAGATGTTGACAAAGCACCTGTACTGACGTATTTCAACTCAAGCAAGCAACTCGTATCCGACGGATGCAAGTGATAAGGGTCTTGGTGCTACAATGATGCAAGACGGCAAACCCCTGCTTATGCGAGCCGTGGACTGAGCGACGCTGAGACCAGATACTCCGTAATAGAAAAGGAGATGCTCGCCATAGTATCGCGTTAGAGAAATGGAACCAATTCACATTTGGACGCGAGGTTCTAGTCTTCACGGACCATAAGCCTTTGGAAGCAATAGTCAAGAAGCCTCTTCATAGGGCTCCAAAGCGCCTGCAAGGTATGCTACTTCGGGCACTAGCATATAACATCCAGGTGCAGTATCTCAGAGGAAAGGACAATCTACTGGCTGATCCACTAAGCCGTGTCTTCCTGCCCTATGAAGTTGGTCAAGAGGAGTTTGAGGTGGTGAACTCCGTAAGCAATCTGGCTCTACCTGATGAGCAGATAGCAGATTTGAAGAGAATGACTGCAGAAGAACCAACGACACATGGGCCAGTATAACTAATGAAGTCAGACAATACTAGATGGAGGCCAGAACACAAGAGCCAAGTCAAACGGCCATCACACCATATTTCGGAGTCAGAGATGAACTGACGACAGACCAAGGACTCATCTTCAGAGGTGAACGGCTCGTCATCCCACAAGAAGATGAGGCAGAAGGTGAAGACCGATCTACATGTTGGCCACAATGGTGTGGATTCTACACTACGACGTGCCAGAGAATACATCATAGGCCAGGAATGAGTCAGGAGGTCAAGGATGGGTGCAAACTTGCGAAACCTGCCAAGAGAATGCAACCTCACAGGCACTCAACCAATGATGCGCACGACATCCCTGATAGACCCTGGGCCAAGATCGGGTGATCTTTTCCACCATGACAACAACTAACTACATCATATGGTATGCTACTTTCAAATTCTTTGAGATTGGAGAAATGGGCAGAACGACTGCCCAACCAGTGATCAGCAATTCTTAATGA
>CALNVZ010003434.1:5221777-5270393 GCA_940671915.1 Paracentrotus lividus | reverse complement strand
GTTTGAACAGTATGCTGTTTATGAGGTTTTAGATCCACAGTCAATTTATTGACTATAATGTATAAGCCAAAAGAGGGCTCACTTCTTCACTCATTAAAAGTACACAGTACACATGTTTATCTTGAAGACATGCCTGGACTTCATTTGTTGATCTCACATTCATTAACATATTGAAACATGTGCAGCGGTGAAAAATCAGTTAACTTTATTTTTTTTTGCAACTGGATTGTGAATTTAATGAACTGATATGAACTGGATTTCGCCTGTATGAGGGTCAACTTCTGAAACTGAACATTCAAGTCCCACCCATGTAAGTTGTGTTAGTGTAATACTTGCATGAAAGCAATTGAGAGACAATAAGGACCGTTCGTACTGTTAATTGTTCAAGTTCTCTGTCAGAATTATTTGCTGTGGTGTGCAAGATGCCTTGATGACACTGAGTCTCCTCAGGGTACTGATGATGGTGCGCAATTGCGAGTGCAAGGGCTCATTTCATAAAGCCTTCTGTCCAACCCCTGGTCATTTCCGTGCGGCTGCAGGAAATGTAGTTGAAGGATGGAAAATCTGAGAGACAGCAATGGGACAACTACTCTATCTCTCACAAATCTCTCCAATCAACCAGATCGGTACCAAACGGCACTATTACTGCACAGTGTGGACAAGATTGTCTTCGAGTGTACAATGGCATGAAGTTCGTTGATGACGCTGAAAGTGTGAAATGCTCTGTGAATTGGATTAAGTTTGATAAACATTTCCTAGGTGAGAGCCGAGAGTTCTTTGAGAGATTCGATTTAATCAGCGTAACAAGAGATGGTGAGACGATCGACCAATATGTGACTGCTCTGCGTACGATGAGCAAGACATGCGGATTTTGTATTGCATGAGTGACAAACTACTTGTAGATCGTGTACTGCGGGAGTGCGCATGATCGCATGAGGGAGCTGTTGATAGCTAAATCGAAGCTCGATCTGTCTACCGCAATAGATACATGTAAGGCATAGAAGCTACAACCGAACACATGAAGGTGTTGAAGAAAGAGGAAATACACAAGGTCCATCGAAAACATGTTCCCAAGCATGGTCAATCTGGAAGTGGAAGGCAAAAGTTTGGAAAGCAAAAGGCAAAAGAGCCGAAGAAATGCAAATTTTGCAACAGACAAACACGAGATGCGGAAGGAAAGCTGCCCGGCATGGGGCCAAAGATGCAACGCATGCAATAAGAGTAACCATTTCAGGGGATCGAGGTCTGTAAGAGACAAAGTGTCCGTCAAGTTGAAGAGGAGAGCGATTCTTCATCCGGTGAAAGCATCTGCTTCGTAACAGAGTTGCGGAAGATACATGCAGTGAAGGCGGACGAAAAGGCCATAATGTGTGAGATGGAACTGAACGATCAAACAGATGGTGTTTCAAGTTGATTGTGGTGCAACTGTAAACTTGCTACCTAGTAAATAATCTCGTTGCCACTAATGAGCTAAGGGACGATATGTAACATACAAATGTGGAACAAGGCCACAACGGTCGCCAAAGGAAGGTGCAAGATCAAAACACGTAACCCACAAATCAGAAGAAATACAAAATCGACTATGTCGTCATAGAGGAAGAGTTTGTACCACTACTCAGCAGATCGACAGCTGAGGCGATGAATCTCATTACAGTGAATTATGAAGCCATTCAGAGCATCACACAGGCTGACCTTGTTAAGGAATTTTCTGAAGTTTTCTCAGAGACAAGGGTCGCACACTGCCTGTGTAAAGGTACATCTGTATGTAGTTAAGATGCTAGGCCATGCATTAGACCGTCAAGATCTGTACCTGAAGCACTGAAGTCTGCAGTGAAAGCAGAGCTCGATCAACTGACAAAGCGAGGCATAATAGAAGGAGTCAGTGTTCCAACTGAATGGGTCAATCAGATGTCCGTCGCGACGAAGAAGTCTGGAAAAGTGAGGCTCTGTTTGGATCCAAGGCCACTGAACGTAGTGTTGAGCGAGAGCACTATCCTTTACCTGTACTAGATGACGTACTACCGGAATTGTCTACTGCCAAGCTGTTCTCTATCTGTGATCTGAAAGATGCTATCTTCATTGCACTCTAGACGAACCTTCTAGCTTCTTAACACGTTTGCTACTCCGTGGGGAAGGTATCGATGGAAGCGACTACCATTTGGACTGAAAGTGAGCAGTGAATATTTCAGAAAAACCTCCATCAGGCACTAGATGGTTTGGATGGAGTGAAGTGTGTGGCTGATGACATCATCATATGGCTAGTGATGAGAAGGAGCATGATGATCGTCTGCGTAAGCTACTGCAGAGATGCAAAGATGTTGGTATCGTACTCAACAAGAACAAAGTCTCGTTTCCGCATGAAAGAGATTGTTTTCCTGGGTCACATTGTCACCAGTTCTGGTCTCAAACCAGATCCTTCCAAGATCGAGGCTGTAGTGAATATGCCTGCACCTACAAAGAAGGACGACATTGACAGACTGAGAGGTATGATCAACTATCTTGCTCGCTATCTACCAAAGCTGTCGGAGGTAATGCAGCCACTGAATGAAATGACTCACACAGACGTAGCTTGGACTTGGGATGCAAATCATGAACGAGCATTCAACAAGCTGAAGCAGATGTTGACAGAAGCACCTGTACTGACGTATTTCAACTCAAGCAAGCAACTCGTCATCAGCGGATGCAAGTGATAAGGGTCTTGGTGCTACAATGATGCAAGACGGCAAACCCCTTGCTTATGCGAGCCGTGGACTGAGCGACGCTGAGACCAGATACTCCGTAATAGAAAAGGAGATGCTCGCCATAGTATTCGCGTTAGAGAAATGGAACCAATTCACATTTGGACGCGAGGTTCTAGTCTTCACGGACCATAAGCCTTTGGAAGCAATAGTCAAGAAGCCTCTTCATAGGGCTCCAAAGCGCCTGCAAGGTATGCTACTTCGGGCACTAGCATATAATTCCAGGTGCAGTATCTCAGAGGAAAGGACATCTACTTGGCTGATCCACTAAGCCGTGTCTTCCTGCCCTATGAAGTTGGTCAAGAGGAGTTTGAGGTGGTGAACTCCGTAAGCAATCTGGCTCTACCTGATGAGCAGATAGCAGATTTGAAGAGAATGACTGCAGAAGACCAGACACTGCAGTTACTGAAGCAGACAATACTAGATGGATGGCCAGAACACAAGAGCCAAGTCAAACGGCCATCACACCATATTTCGGAGTCAGAGATGAACTGACGACAGACCAAGGACTCACTTCAGAGGTGAACGGGTCGTCATCCCAAGAAGATGAGGCAGAAGGTGAAGACCGATCTACATGTTGGCCACAATGGTGTGGATTCTACACTACGACGTGCCAGAGAATAACATATTGGCCAGGAATGAGTCAGGAGGTCAAGGAGTGGGTGCAAACTTGCGAAACCTGCCAAGAGAATGCAACCTCACAGGCACCTCAACCATGATGCCGCACGACATCCCTGATAGACCCTGGGCCAAGATCGGGATTGATCTTTTCCACCATGACAACACTAACTACATCATCATGGTATGCTACTTCTCAAATTCTTTGAGATTGAGAAACTGGGCAGAACGACTGCCCAACCAGTGATCAGCAAGCTGAAACGGAACTTTGCAAGGTATGGTATTCCTGATACCATAGTCAGTGACAATGGACCACCATTTTCATCCGTGAGTTTGCTGAGTTCACCAAAGAGTGGGGAATTACCCATAAGACCATATCTCCCACAATAGTAAGGCCAATGGGAAAGCTGAGTCGGCAGTGAAAACAGCTAAAAGGATGCTGAAGAAATGTCAGACGACAGGGGAAGATATCAGCACCGCCTTACTCAACATACGCAACACCCCAACACAAGGTGTCCATAGCAGTCCAGCACAACGGTTCCTTGGAAGACGTACAAAGACAAGACTGCCTACTGAACATCTCTACTTCGACCTCGAGGTGACACCGAAGATGACATCAACGAACTCAGACAGATGCAGCAACGCCAGGCGAAGATACTTTGATCGACGCACAAAGTCACTACCGAGCTGCAGGAGGTTCTTTTGTCCGCATGAAGCCATTCCACACCAATGACAAAAAATGGCGAAAGGGTAAAGTCCTCTCCAAGCTAGATGACAGGTCGTACGAGGTTGAATGCAACGGCACGATCTATCGACGAAACCGAGAACATCTGAGGGCCAGCAAAGAGTCACCATCAGACTCTTTTGTTCCTGACTACTCCAAGAGGGCCGGCAAAGAGTCACCATCAGACTCTTTCATTCCAGACTACGAGATGGCGTATCCGAGACATCCCGATGACGCCCAACGCAGACTGAGGGTTCTTCGTCCACTACTCCAGTTCACTCTGATGTCGACACTCCACCAGGTCTTCCACCAGGTACCCCGCGAGCAACGTCTGACTTCCCCAGGACCGAGCCCGGCCGACAACTGAGAAGATCTACCCGCTCAAGACGTGAACCGAAGAAGATGGAAGATTATAATCACATTATAGAAGGAACAAAATTCAAGACAGAAAACCAAACTGTCTAAGTTTGTCACAATTGTCAAACTTATTTTGATAGGATTTTGGCACAATTCAAAACTGATTCATACTTCGTTTTATTTAATTTCTCCTGATGGACAAGAACAAAGAACACTAACGATGACGAACATTATTTAAACGAAAGGACTCTGAACTTTAATCGCCACAGTTGGTTGATTAATCAAAGAGAAATTCGAGCAACATTTCCATTCTTTGTAAATGTTTCTGGTCAACAAAAAAAAAAAAAAAAAAAAAAATTCTCTTTGAAAATTTACAGGAGAAAATTATCATAGTTTTTGGCTAAATTTTTATTCAAAGCAAAACTACATCTAGCAAACCAAAAGATAAAAAAAAAAAAAGAGAAAGCAAAATATTTCTTTATAGAAAAGTTTCTTTTGATAATCTTATTAATATGTTTCTGTATGTTTGTAAAGGATCTCATAAACTTCTTTTTGGACTAACAATATTTGTTCTCATATTTTGGAACTTGGTATGTACAATTTTGCTACCACAAACAAACGAAAAAAAAAAAAAATGTCTTCTTTAAAAAGGGAGGATGTAACAGTATGCTGTTTATGAGGTTTTAGATCCACAGTCAATTTATTGACTATAATGTATAAGCCAAAGAGGGCTCACTTCTTTCACTCATTAAAAGTACACAGTACACATGTTTATCTTGAAGACATGCCTGGACTTCATTTGTTGATCTCACATTCATTAACATATTGAAACAGGGCGCACATCCCCCTGCACGCCCACCTGAATACACCGCTGAATTTGGAGTTGTTTTTCTCCTACTTTTTGTGCGACTATACTCAAATTATTACAAACATGTACAACTCTTACATTTGCAATGATCGATGTGCATGATCTCTATACTCTCTCTCTCTCTCTCGCTTTCACTTTCCTTCTCTAAACAATCTGCCCATCTCATTTCACAATTTGTTCATATTTAAAGGTCTCTGATCTTTCCCCCACTCCCTGCCGATCCCAAATGATTTAAACATGGCCGTCATCTGACAGCTTGCACACAGTGGTAATGGATGTACCAGTTAGATCTATCATCGGTCCAACAGAGACCGACGCGTTCCCATGACGATTAGATTTCTGTGTCTGTTCAAGAGATGAAATTCAAAATCTCAGTCCAGCTGCAATGTTTTGGTTTGCAGAGAGGCATGAAAGTCGCTTGTCTTTTGGGGCTTACGATCTAGGGCAGTATTAGTCGGTGGATGAATCGGCGCATGACGATTGGTCTTGCTTTTATTAATGGAATTTGTGGTTGAATAACAACAAATTTGCACTTTGATGATAAGATGAAGCTTCTGTTTTTAGAAAAGTGGTGATGAAGAGAGAAAAGATAGTGACTGAGTTCCCCTGTCACATCAACACCTAGCAATGCAACACCAGACAAAAAAAGAAAATAAATAAAAATGAATTAATATATATTCTGTAAATCAGCAGTCTTTTTGGACTGGTCTTGCAGTGTATTAAAGTAGGGATGATACATGTATGCCTACATGTACAATATGTAGGCCTATATGAGCAGTTCAAGTTTCAAAAGATAATCATCTCTTTTATTATTGGTTTAGATCATAATTTCATTATTTCAACTTTGTACTGAAGGCCTATTTCACTGAAAATGTGTTAAAACCTAGGGGGGGGGGGTTAAAAGATTCCCTGATTTTAAAGATATTGTGAAATCTCTATCATGAGATCACTTTTGCATAATTCATGACAGAACAAGTGGGGTATGTAAATTGAAGTTAATATCAAATGAAAATGTCAGTTTAGAACATTGTAAATATTGGTTTCATCATTATACACACTACTTAATTGTTTTTGCAATGTAATTGTTTGTTTGAAATGTCCATACTCTGTTTTGTGTACTTTTCCCTTGTCTACTGACGGCCAAAATGGGTTTACCGGTAATAATAATTTCCTTCTGTTCTGATATTCCACATATAAACCATGTTTACCTGAAATGTAGACCTACATGTACATGAGAATAGAGTGTCTGACACTTCTTTATATTACTCTAATGCGCACATCCTTTTTGTCTGGAAAACTGACAGGACTGAAGGACAGACGGAGAAAAGACAAGATGAATAGCTCAACCACTGAAGAAGGTTCTTTTTTACCGTAGAAATTATTATAATATAATGTAGTGTGACAAAAGGAAACATAGGAAACATGAAATTGAAAACCATGCAACCATATGTCTATCTGCCAGCATATTTTATAGAACGACGGACGTCATACATACTGAGATCGATTCAAGGAATAGGCCTAAATACAAAGACATTTTAGTAACTTCATATTCATTGCTTTTGGTCCTTCAATAAAGTCACAAAGTATATAGGCCTACAACTAATTTTCAATACTCAATTGTTATAAATCAAACGATCCGATCATCTTTGTATCCTATATTTAAATTTGCAACATCCTTCCATTTATCTCATAAATTTTCCTGTATTTCCCCTTCTACTAGGTTACATATAGGCCTAAACCAACCAATCTGGATTAAATCATACATTGTCAAGGAAACTATACTATAAACCACCATGTCCCACCACAAAATCCTGAACATGTGGTTTATGTTCCCAATGTATGTTAGGAAATCCTGAATTACACCGTCAGCCGGATTCAACCAACAACAAAAAGTTCATAAAACCACCAAAGAGTTGACCTCAATTTCAGGAACAAATTTGCCAGCACCATGAACCCCCATGATTCGCAGTTGACAAATTTCATCAGTTTGATTCAAAACCTCTCTCAATCAACCCCAGGCTCTGATAAACTTTGGCTTTCTCCTCCCGATTAAGCCGAAAAGAGAGAGAATAGAGAACCACCTTTTCATGCTTTTCCTTAAACTTATCACAGCATAAAATCAATTTACGTTCTTTGAAGTGGTGGAGTGCACCTGAGAGAAAAGTAAAACGCTCTGCCGAGTTGCTGAAAGGCGATGAGTTCTCCGCTTTAAAATGTTTACTCTTTTTTGACAAAAGGTGAAAGAGAGAGTGACCCATGAAATGTGCAACCAGCGTTGTTCTTAATACCGCTTTAACACCTCCAATTCAATTTAGACATTTTCCCAGGATAGCTGGAATGAATAATGCTATCCAGCTCTGCTTTCTAGGAGCGGTCACACTAACACATCAAAGTCAAGCAGTTTACATGAACATTGCAATCTTTAGAAGTGTGACCGAATAGTGTACTTAAACTAAAGACAAATGAAGTTCCTGTCATGAGTCTATTTTATATGAATCTGCCATGTGTTATACCTTATTTTTTATTTGTAAAACTTGTACATGTATATTAACGCTTGTTTGTATTTTAATTTGGAATTGAATAAAGACTGAACATTTTAAACAGTCACAAAATGACTGGAAAAGATTTGTTATGATGGTCCTAAGAATTTTTGCGTGAGGTAAGGTTGAGTTTTGAAATAACTAAATTAATAAGAACTGAATACTCCCAAAATACTGCACATTAAGTGGTAAAATTAAAGGAAAAATGCTATTTATACCAGGTATTCTTGTAGGACCACAATGTAGATTTATACCAGTGGAACGTTAAAAATTCTGGAAGCATTCTCTAAAATTTAAGCAGTGTGACCCCTGTATACCGGTATAATTTTAGAGGTAGCTGGGCGAAATTTGGGGTGTTATTGTTGGCAGAGAAGTTCCTAGGGAACCTATTCACCTCTTGTCAGGAACGATGAAAAGACGGATTACTCGAAGGAGAAATTTCACAAATAGGTCTGGGATTCTAGAAAGACTGTGATCATTCATGAAAGAGAAAGCTCTCCCTTACCAATTGAAATTGAGTTGGTAAGCTCACATTACTGCAATGTATGTGGAAAAGAAAAGTGAAAGTAGCAACAAGCCAACATTGCATATATGTAACCTGCATGAAAGTCGAATTTCAAAGAAAATGAAAGAACATTACAGTAATAAAATGGTTTGAAATTCAAATTTGCAAACATAACTTTAATAGAAAATACACAAGGGATTTTGTCGGAAACTATAAAGAAAAATTAGTAGGCCTAATCAAATGGTTTGAAAACTGATTTTGCATTACATTAAATGATTAATGTACATTAACTTTCCCTTTCCTGTTCTTGTTGATTTAAAACAGCTCTACTTGGATTAAATTTGTGATTGATTTCCAGATTAATAGAAATTCAACAGTTTTATTTTGATGCCAAGGTCTAATTAATGTGTCACTTTAAATTAATTAAATTTTGGTTACATAAAAGGAAGTGATACAGTTGAATTATTGTGACATAGCAGGTTTTATGCATGATTCATTTGAATTCCTGGTTCCTTGTTGTGTTTTAATATTAGTTCTGATATATACAGCTACATGTATATCATTCAACATTGTCTGCTGGTTGACATGGGTGGAAACTGGAAGAAAGATATTAAATATAAATTATATTATATTCTGGTTCCTGATAACAATATTTGAATAGAAAAGAATTTGAAAACATGTTCAATATGAAACTGAACGCTAAACACCCCCCCCCCCCCTACATAGTTTATTGAACCACATACCCATTTTCTGGAAACATTATGAATCACAAGAGATGTTTCAAAGTTAGTGAGCTAATTTTGAAAATCAACAGAGCAAAGGTATATACGTGCCTACACATGATTAATTATGATTGTATACTCAACTAACAGACAAACTCGCAATGCCGGGTCTGTGGTATGTGGTATATGGGATGCTTTTATTGTGAAATGATTAATGAGCCAAATATTTATGTAAAATGTATTTGTGGCCATGTATCCATGATACCAGAGAATCAATAAGTAAAAAATTGATTGGACGGTTTTCCTTCTTTCTTATTTAATAACAAAATGATGGAATAGAAAATAATCAATATTTACCATAATGTAGTTTATACAAGTGTATGCAGGTACATGTACATGTATTTCAAGTACCAATTCAATCTTTGAATTGAAATTTGACTTTCAGAAAGCAACCAAAATGGAACCATTCACTTGTCTTATAATTGGACATACATGTACAGGTAGGTCAAAGAGGATGCAAAACCAAATGGATTAGACAATTATGTATCCTCCCACTCCTACAGAATACACAAAATCAATGATTTCTAATTCAATCCAATCAGTTACATACAGTATTGATCGCTAAGAAAGACGACTCCATCATCAGCAAACATTTCAATTCTAGATAAGCTTCTAACTTAGATCCATGTAGAGGCAAACCTCAGGATGTAATCTAGATATCGATTTGCATCTTCAATTACACCATACAAATGTCAAAAGTGAAGTGCTCCAATAACGGCTGTCATCTCCTGGTCTTAATTTCACCTATTTGTATGTTCCAATGTCTAAGACTTAAAATAAGTGTAAATGATACATGAATGTTATCAGCAGACTATTACCGTTTACACTATGACTCGGCTCAAGCGTTCGACACTGCAATTTTATGTCATGTAAACAGGATCAGTGTGATCCACAACCTGAGTACAACACCCCTTTTTTGCTTCGCCAGAATCATAGTTTTTGATCCGGGACATGGGTTTGACGCAATTTTTCAGTGTGTTACACAAACAGAAAGACTTGTCGAACTTGATGACATTGAGGTAAGTGATGGAATTCAGCTGAACATCACACCACTTAATACTTGATGTGAGCTGTACAAACTCACCTTATTTTGTTGTGTATAAACACGTTCACAGGTAACTACAGGTTCACTCTTTGCAGTTTTGAACCCTTCCGTATTTAGGATTTGACACAAGAGCAGAGAGACTGCATGTGTAAACACAGTACAATGTAATACATGTGTTTATCTGTGATCACCATGGGAAATACTCGTCCCATGTTATCGTCATATAATACTCAAGATGAAATAAAGACCTACATTTATAAAACAGGTGAAAATAACATGAATGTTATCAGCGGACTGCAGACATAACAATACATACGATTACATGTATGGGACACCCATGAGAAATACCAATAAATGTCAACTAACTCAAATGCCCTTCATGAACTATCCATGACTTTACAAGTTTTCTTGCTAACACCTTGACAAAAAGATTTCAAATTCTAGATTGAAAAATAGATTTGACCTTGTGTTATTCTTCCAATCAAGATCGAACAAAAGTTTGTGCCCCAAAGATCTAAAGAAAAGTCACTAATCCTAATAAAGGAGCAATATGAAAATTCTATAGCAGAACACTACATCGTTATCCTTCCAATTTAAATCATAAATATGATGAAAAATAGTAGTCTTCATAAAATTCAGTCAGTAATCTTACACCGATTCATAAAACTTCATTGAATCATTCCTCAATCTGTCATGAGAGTCAAACTTAGAATGACCGTTTTCATTTATTTGGCAAATTGATAAACCCCATGAATGATTCAACCTAAATCTTTTCAATCGATCAGCATTAGTAGGTGATTGTGATGATTATCGGCCCCAAGCAGATAGCCGTCGTAAAATATGACTTTTTGTCTGCCTCAATCTATTGTTGAAAAGAGTTCTATTTATGGCATATTTTGATTTGCTCCAAAAGTCAACCAATAACACAATGATGATCACCTCTCAAGATGACTTCTTCAAATCATCATGAAAAATAGAATATTTATCCCGTTTTGACAGATATCTTTTATCTGATCACTATTCTAAAATCCTTCTATTATCTGTTCTCCCATACGGACTAGACCTTTCAGATATTGCTCCGTATTCATGATATTCCCATAATAGATAACCCTTGAAGGTTGCTCCAACAAAGTTTTACAATCCTCAAAATATCAGCTAGAGGTATTACTACATGTAGATTTTTGTAGAAATTATGATCCCCAAAAGTATCATCAAAATATCACAAGTATAATTTGAAATATAAATTAATTATTCAAATTTTAAAGGAACTTCAAACTGTTAAAATCCCAAATAAATCTTAAAAATACTTTTTAACAAATTGTGCTCAGCACATCATGGTGTGTGAAGTCAAAACTTTTTTCTTTTGCCTGACTTACTTATTAAGTAGAACATCTAAACGAATCTTGTTTGCCAACAAATAAATAAAACACTGCAATGCTAAATATTGACTCTCCTGATGACATATTTAGGTCACCAGGAAAAGGAGGGTGATAGATTTTGTTCTTGTAGTTTTCTTTTCTTTTGTTGTTTCGGGGATAACAATTCCTGACCCAACATTAACTTTAGACCTAATGCTAACACTCACCCCTAATCATGTACATGTATGTAGGCCTACACTGTAAAGGTACAATGACTTTAAGATATAGGTTTTTACGAACTTGTAGGCTACATTTAGCATACCATACAGGTAATGCTGTATTCAATCCCACTTCCCTTCCCAACCCACCCCTTTTTCCCCTTCGCCTCTCAACCGGCCCCTATTCATCTCTTCCCCAATTACGCCTGGAAAAAACAAAATCAGCAAAAATGGTTTACAATCGTCTAAATCCCAGGGCAGTCGACTGTTTCCTTTCTATAACTCTATCTCCATTTCTTTGTTTGTGGGAGGTAAATTCGTTATTGGGCTGGGGATAATTACTTTAGACAAAGACACACAATTAAACGGCTTCCTCGTTCCTTCCCTTGCTTTAAAAATTGGTACAGTTTTGAGTCGCATACAAAGACTGAAATCAATAGAATTGGGACACACTAATTAGTCACAACGAGCAAGTGATTTGATCAATTAATTTAAAATGCATGAAAATATCAAATGAACAACATTTAAATTTAGATGAAATCTCCATGGGGAGAATGCATACATATTAAATTAGGCCCAAACAATTGATAAAAGAAAATCATTGCAAAGTAAAAGCTGCTCAACTATTAACTGTCATATCACTTGTCCTTATTTTCTGTTGTTTCATTTAGGTTTATACACCTAAAGACATAGTCCTACAAATGTTCATTTACCTACATACATGTACATATAAGGGAGTTTACAGATACAATCTGCGCATGCGCGAGTCTCCGATATCCACTTTCGGGGTCAGGCCATATGTACATAAAATGCGGCGACCGTACAGCCAACCCATGGGTCAACCAACGTACGGCATATCTACAAATTCTTATCAGACAAAAATCTAGCTGTATATTTCTTTTTGTCGGTTTTTTCCTTCTCGTTTGCCATGTTGAATAATATGATGAGACATTTTCATGACTTTAATTAACGTTTTCCTCCCAGAAAGTTGCAAAAACACCGACTGTGTACTTATGCACACCGGTCCGAATATCGAGATTTCAAGCCCCGTTGGTTTCGGCGAACTCAATGCCGCTTTGCCGTACGCGAGTTGGTAACTTACAAATTTCGCTTTCAGTTGAGAAAAGAGAATTAAATAAACATGGTATCAAAATAAAGATTGGAAGAAGTATACATTGTCTATCTCATCAATAGACAAGTGCGATTCTTCATCCATATTTTCACAATATGAGCGAAAAAAAAGCATGAAAACCATATGTAAATCAAAAGGTGTCATAGACTTCACACATAAGAATTCCTGATATAGAGGAGACCACGTACATGTGACCCCTGACCCAATGACGTCACAGAGATCCTATCGGTAACTGTAAACTCCCCTTATTGTGCAAAGACTCATTTTATAAATTATACACAGTTTTATACATTGTACAAGTTTCACTGAACTTCAAAAGTAATTGAAACTAGTAAAGTAATGCATATAAAATGCATTTCTTTAGAAGGATCTTCAATAAATATTTATCAATTCAGGGAATGCTCAATTAGCAATTACAATGAACAAATTGTATTCTCATCTTATCCCCCCTAATGTTTTCACACGTAGGCCTACGGGTACATAATATAGTGCCAATACTAAACCACATCCTACTCAAACTTTACTTTTCACAACCTCATACTTCAACCTTGGTTGACGTCATGTGAACTTGGCAGATTAATATTGTGTCGTTGTTATTCTAAGATGACTGTACAAATGTAAACATGCCATGATGAGAAGCAGGTGGGCGTTACCTCAGTGTTCAAGCATGGGAATTAATGTCCTTTATGCCCTTCTGGCTCTTTTTGACAGCCATTGTCCGAGATCAAAGCTCAAAACAGAGCAAATTTGCAAAACAAACTGAAATGCTAATAATATATCAAAGTACATGTACATGTATGCCAAAATGATGTCAGACATATTTCAAAATTCTATTAAACCAGCGCGTACATTTGCACATTATACAAAATACTTACATAAAAGCTATTTTGACACCATTTGTAAAATTATACAAGTGATGAAAGAATTCTCATAATGAAAGTTATTTTGGTTCTCCAAACAATAAGGGATTTTCTCTCTCTTTTTTTTTTTTTTTGGGGGGGGGAGGAGTGGGGGTAATTTCATCAATATAGGCCCTCAATATCATCAAATCTGTTTGGAATAAATGAACGATCTGATTAGAGGCAGAAGCGTTTGAACCACAACAGCAACAAGCCCTCTTGTTCCTAGCCTTTCAGGTTCCCTTCTTATTCTATTAATATAGAGCTCATCCAACACTTTAACTTAAAAGACTCATCCGGGATGGAGTTTGCATTATAAGAAAATTAAAGTAAAATCGAAAAAGCACAACACTGAAAATTTCATCAAAATTGGATAAGAAATAGCAAAGTTATGAATTTTCTTAGGTTTTGAATTTTTTAGGAAGCAGTTCTTCAAATTGGCAAACTGATGATGTCTCAGTCCCCCTACTTTATTTGTATTTTATTGTATGAAATACCAATTATCAAGATTTTCTGCCCCAAGGACATAAAAACACGGATTTATTTCTTGTGGAATGTTCAAGGTCACAAGTGCTTTTACTTACATGTATTTCAGTACGAGGGACAGATTTTCTGTATATACGCAATATATGAAAAAATGAGATAAATAGGATTTCATATAATAAAATACACAAGAAGTAGGGGGACTGTGACATCATCAGTTTGCTCATTTGAATATTCAAATATTCAAATGAGACAATGAGACAGTTGGCGTTGGCAAGAACTGTTTTACAAAAAAAAATCAAGACCTAAAAAAATGCATAACTTTGTTATTTTTCATCCGATTTTGATGAAATTTTCTGTGTTGTGCTTGATGAATTTTACTTAATTTTACAAAACTTTTTCATTTCAGCCCGGACTCCTCCTTTAATTTACTCTGAAAGGTCCCATCATCTCTTCTTTCCTTCCTTCTCTTCATCCTATTTTCACTGCTACTTGGAAATGGAGGGATGAAAGAAAGAGATGCGAAGAGACAATTGTCAATTATCATTTCCTACAATTAGCTAGTATCCTGATGGTGTATCAGATAAACCTAAACCCACTGCCAACATCAATCAAAGTCACGCTTGACTACAATAATTGAACATCCACCTTCAAAAACTATAATCTAAGTTGACTTTTTAAAACATTCTGCATATATTCGTCTTTCATCACTAGGAAAATCCTAATTGGATAATGTTTTATAATATGGTGATGTAATGTTATACAAACAACGCTAACATTGTAAAGAATACAACATCAAATGACGTGCACAGTTGGTTAGATTAAATGTAGTTAAGTCTCAATTAGCTGAGATAATTGGAGTTTTACTTTGGAAATCTCTATTTTTAAGCTGATGTAATTGATGTTTTCAACTCAACTGAAACGCCCTAAGTTACATATTTGTAAGATGATAATACATACCAAATACAAGGGTAGAAAGTACATCTCTATAGCCCCCTCCCCCCCCCCCCCAAAACAAAAACAAAAACAAAAAAACAAACAAAAAAAAAACAAAAAAAATTAGTCACAGAACATCTGTATCTATTTTTTGTGCCTATATTGGCAATTTTAGGATAAGTTCATTGATAAATATCAAAACAAATAAAATATAAAATAAAAATTGAATAAAATAGTCAAGTGCACAAGGAAACTTACATGTATAGTCTACATGTTTTGTGGGATAAAATTTAATATGCAGAACACTATTTTTTTATTTATTTTTTTTTTTTTTTCACCAAAAAAAAAAACAAATGTTTCTACTCATTAAAAATTTCTAATTTTGATCCAGATTTATTGATTTGAAAACATATGTACCACACACATGTAGAAAGTCTGATTACTTTCCCAATTAACTCTGTCCCACTTTTGAACTCCACACTCAGATCTAGATTTAATTCATTCTCCAGGGAGAATGGGATGGTTTCATATTATTTTGCAATTTGGCAAATTTCTTTATCTGATCATGCGTCCAGAAATACAGACAGCACTAATTACCGCACATTGATTTGCCTTTTTCACTTTTGAAATCATCGGTTTGAAAGCTTTCCAGAAATCCTGATGTGAAAGATCTTATAATAGGTTCATCACATAATTACCCCTTTTTCAAATAAACTTGTGAGGCTTTCTTGTACTGTTAGAGTGTGTTCAATGTTCCACTTTCAAATTTATACGCCAACATGAATTCATGATACAAAACGCAAACACAAAACGCTGATAAAAGAAAAACAAAAGGGTGTCATTGTCCCCCATCGCCGGTCGTAAAAATAAACGTGTTTCAAATCTCAATTAAAATTTTAAACGCCGAAAAAGATGCGTTTACAAACGCAAATCGGTTTAAATTTACGACCTGAGCATCGCGATTGCAACGAAAATGCGACATTGAACAGGATTGAGTTTTCAAACGTGTTTAATGTGCTCTCGCAATGGAAGCTTCCGGTGCAATTGAAAAAAGGAGAAGATATTTGTTTTTTGAGAGTGTGGGAATTTAAAGACGATCGACGTATAAACACGTTTAAATTTGGACACTGAACGATGCACCGCTGATCGCGTTGTTGTTGTTTTTTGATTGCGTTTGTATCATGATTCATGTTGGCGTATAAATTTGAAACTGGACATTGAACACACTCTTATCCCCTCAAGTTTCTGGATGAAAATTTAAACGCCGAAAAAATATGCGTTTACAAACACAATCAGCTCAATTTTACGACCTTGAGCATCGCGATTGCAACGAAAAATGCGACATTGAACAGGATTGAGTTTTCAAACGTGTTTAAATGTGCTCTCGCAATGGAAGCTTCCGGTGCAATTGAAAAAAAGGAGAAGATATTTGTTTTTTGAGAGTGGGGAATTTAAAGACGATCGACGTATAAACACGTTTTAAATTTTGGACACTGAACGGTGCACCGCTGATCGCGTTTGTGTTTGTGTTTTGTGATTGCGTTTTGTATCATGATTCATGTTGGCGTATAAATTTGAAACTGGACATTGAACACACTCTTAAAGAGTATTGACAGTACACAAAGACCCTGCCTCGCAGCAAGGTAATTACAATGTACAACAACAAAAGAAATGATTCTGAAATGAAGAAATATATACCTGTACCAAAGAATCCAGAAGCGTCGGAAGGCTCTCAGGAGACAAAGGATTGGAGGGACAAGCCATTTAAACACACAATCGCTTGCCCCTCCAATCTCTTGTCTCCGCAGAGCTTTCCGTTTCTGAGAGAATCTAATTTGGACTGATATAAAGTAACTAGATGTAAACAATTTGATTTTATCTGACTTTTGAAGGAAATGAATGTGTCATTTTAAATCATTCACATGTGTTAGACAGGTCTGGAACCATTCCTAGCGAGGGCCACAGAGGAGAAAAATCTACACATTGAAGTGTAAGAAAAGGAGTATGCATACGGGAGGGGGATTTAATGTTAAAGCTGGTGTATAGTTTCGGGAGAAAGAAAAATTTATTTTGATTCACATTAAGATAAATTATGATAGATTGAATCCAATAACTATAATAAAGCAAATTATAATACTTGAAATCTCGTTTTAGTGTCTTTATTTCATAATATAAGGATAAAAAAGATAAGTCGGGGACCCGTCTCAGGTTTGCGCTTACGTGGAAAACCAATGGGGATTCATTTGTGTGGGTGTTACACACAGATCGTTCGCACTAATTCACGCCGTAACCTCGGGCGTGCGAACCTGTCAGCAGAGGTCTAAACGGCAGTTGCGATTGCCGCTATCCCTGCCGCAAAAATGGCCTAATGCACTTTAAAGTGGGAAGTCTCTTTATAACCTCTTAGTTTTAACTGTAGGGTGAATTGGGGATATTTCTCTGTACAATTTCAAATAGGAATTATTCACAAACTCAATTGCAAGTTGAGAACCCTTATAGAATGTTCTGAGACACCCTAAAACCAGTATACATTCCAGACTAGAAGATCTGAACCAACTGTTTGGGGGAAAGGCACCAATATTAAACTTCTTGAACCTTGACAGTTTACACCTATATGATATATATTAAAGTCATAGATAATAGTTCAGATGAAAGAGCGTTAAAGCAACCTGTCGTGCTCTCCGTCTGACGTCACAGCCAAACTGTATTAATAGGAGCGACGAACCTCATGTCGTTTCATTGTGGGGCGGGGAAACCAGGTACTGACCGTGTTCTAGTACATCGCTCCCCGTTAGAGACTCTACGAATGCCTAGGGTATAGGACAGGGGAAAGCATGCTATACCGTCCATAGCATATCACCACGTCGCGGTTACCAAATAGGACAGGAAAGCTTGCTATAACCGTGCTATAGCAGACACCCTGTTATGTTATGGTATTGTGGAGAATAATGGCAAGGGGACGAATGATATGCCAGAGGGCTGGCATCCACCTGCCTGCGGATACTAGGGCAAAACCCCAGTAGAATAGGGATATATAGGTATGAATATTCCATGCACTATGTAGAGATATGGCTGTAGAGTAGGCATTGCCACACACACACACACCAAGCCTGTAATATAGAATACATTTATTAAAAGTGAACGAATACCACTCAATGTACAAGTTCTGACATAACCCAGCCGCCTTTCTTACATGTAGTGCTGAGAGCTAGCAGTATAATACATGCGATATAGATATACTGAGGACATGTTAATATGGAATAGTGTATATGTGAGAGTATGAGGAGGAGGATGAGCGACACCCTGCATCGTATAAAGTAAGGATACGAGGGAACTATTGAGAGAGACTGAGAAAAAGACAAGTACACGTGACGACTGAGAGTCCCGAGCCAGTGGAAGTATTAGGCATCTCTAACTATATGACTCTACCTACACCCTGTTAGTATATTATAACATCGTTTACTGCTCCCCTTCTGCCAGGTTGAGACCAACATCGCGCGCACACGATTACAAAACTGTGGCCAGCTGTTGCGCATCTTAGGAAAACTTTCTGACAGCGAATTTTGTAAGACACTAAGATCTAAGGATACGATGCGATGACCAAGAGGGCAGAACAAGCCCAGGGACCACGGTGGACATGAGCTGGATGGCCTGGTAGTGAAAGTCCTAAGGTTCAACTTTGCCTACTCAAGAGGGAGAATGAGTCATCAGGCGACAAGTCATATCACTGGAGAAGAAAATTCATCTGGAACTGAAATATCAGATGGTGAAGAAAACCTAAATAATCTAGCGGCAACATTCGGGAGGCTTCTGACCAGGGAACGCAAGAAGCAAGCCAGGGCCAGTAAAAGTCAAGGTACCTATATATGATGGCACAACAGCATGGGACGATTTTGCAGTTCAGTTCGAAGTAATAACGGAAATGAACGGCTGGAACTACAGGATGAAATCCATGCAGTTGGCAGCGAGTTTGCGAGGTGATGCACGGGCCGTTCTAGGTGATCTCAACAGGGAAGAGAGGCAGGACTACCTGGTGCTAGAGGCAGCACTGAAGGCGAGATTCCAGCCAGAAAACCAAACGGACGTGCACAGGGTCGAGCTCCGCAATAGGAGGAGGCGACAAGGCGAATCGCTGCCGGAACTTGGCCAACATATCAGGAGACTGGCAAGGAGAGCATACCCAACAGCCGAAGCTGATGTGCTAGATGTACTGGCGAAAGATTATTTTCTGGACGCGATTCTAGATCCGAACATACGGTTTGGCATATATAATACTCATCCTACTTCTTTTACTGAGGCTATACAGGCAGCCGTGGAGGTGGAGGCCTTCTGGGAAGCAGAGAGGCGACGAAACTTTCCTGCACGTAGAGATGTCCGAAGTCTGACAGTACATTGCGAAGATGGGAATGAGGCCAATACTACAGGATAATTATTCGTGGTAGAATGCCAGATGTACTAAACGGTACATAGAATCGGGATGATCTGGGAAAAGTTAAAATAAATTGTAAGGCATACAATTGACAATCCGAGATGTGATAACACATTTGGATAACAGCTAGGCGGAATCCAATCCATAGGTGTAATGAAGCCAAGGCAGAAATACAAAAGATTTTGATTCAATGTGGTGTGATGGAGCCTTTGTAGAGCCCCTAAATTTTCCAAGTAAGATTAGTTAGGGAAAATGAACCAGAAGATTCAGCATGGAGTCAGGCTAAAAGTATAGGGAACGACATTAAGGATAGCTCCCTGAATAGACTAGTAGGTTTTCACTTCAGGCTTATCCAGTAGCTATTGGCAAATAGAAGTGGATGAAGGTGACGAAGAGAAAACTATGTTTGCAACTGAGGGAGGGCAGTATCAACCAATGTAATGTCATTCGGCCTATGAAGTATATCTACAATTGTCTACAGTCATGACAGTTGGTACACACGACGCATGAAGGTGGCTTATGGAATTCAAACAGCTCGAAGAAGAGGCGAGATGGCTTGAAACTTCGGGGAACGTACAACTTTGAGGTCCGACATCAGAGAGCTGGAAGGTTACATACATGGAGACGCTGATGGATTTTCACGTAGGCCATGTTCGACTGTATAGAAGCACTGTGGACAGCAGGAAGCATGGGAAGTTGCGACCAAGGAGGGTGGATCCAGAAAGGAATCCTCGGGTTCACACTGCGAGACTACAGCCGGGAACGCCTGAATGGGTTCAGGAGAGTATCTGCTCTAGCTTGGGAAGCTGGACCAAGAGACAACTGGCGAGTGACCAGAGATCAACAAAATTTGTTGGAAGTTGTAGCGTGAAGTAAGCCAGCAGTCCATTCACCTTGGGAGGAGATAGCGTCTGAAGGCTTTGCTGTAGATATTACAACTGAAGGATGGAATTGGCAGTGGGACGACACGGAATATGCACCAGTCACCCTTTATCTCAGAGTTTCATCCTGCATCGTAAAACGGAGTAGCAGTGAGTGAGCAAAGTGTACCTCCTTCTGAATGAAGCTCACTAAAAATGGAGTTGGGAGTGGTAGTACCTTTCACTGCTAGTCAATGGAAAGCAGACACTGGTCCACCCCATCTCCAAAATGCTAGCCTAATGTCTGGGTTGGCACCTGAGGAAGTTCAACGACACAAACTTGGTATCTTTTCCTGAGGAAGTTCAACGACACAAACTTGGTATCTTTTCCTGAGGAAGCTCAACGACACAAGCATAGGCACTAACCGGAATTACAAGGATACGTGCGAGGTGCGGCGACACTAGAAGAAGAAATTAAAACGCGAGTCCCTTAACTCCCTTTAATAGTAAATGATAATTTAATAAATGAATTTGTCCCATAGAGAGAATTGGATATAAAGAAGATTCTCGAAGAATGAAGAAACCAAGCTCGGAAGAAAATTCAAGTATAACTATAAGAAGAAACCAAAGAAGAAAGAAGAAGAAGAAGAAGAACATACACGTTAAGAATTGTGCATGTGAATTTGAAAAGTTTGCATCACGGAGAAATGTGTATAATAGGGTTTATACGTTGGAAAATAATGCAGACATATTGGAATACAAATTCGGCATAACATTCTTAATGCAGCTATAAAAATACTGCATGTACTGCATGTCTAACTGATCAATTCTCATATTTGGAGCAGTAGAAATATGAATTTGGGAATAGGCAAATTATAGTTTCAACACTCTTCTCCATGATCCAAATTAACTTGTGTATATACATGTTATTGGACCATTTATTCTCTATTTTATCAGGATATAGAATAATGGTAGGACGAGGTGCTTACGGTCAGTAAATAGTTTTGACCAGGATATGTATGCTTTAGGATAGAAATTGCATAATGGAAACAAGTTAAACGCACATATTATGCTTATGTTATCCAGTATTACATGTAAGCGTTAGTCATGTACGTGTAAGCATGATCCACACTTAAGGGTATATTTTCTTATTTCAAATCCCTCTCAACAACAACTCTAGTGAAACAAGGTGTGTATAGAACAAAGTGTAAAACTGTGTGGAAGAGAGTCAGATATTTTATTGCCAAAATTTGGGACACAGTTACAAACTTCAGGAAAGAAGTTATATTTTAAGGAGGGGTGATTGGCTCGACAAAAAATGGTTAATGCAACTTTAAAGTGGGGAATTGTCTCTAAACCTTAGTTTTATACTGTAGGGTGAATTGGGGATTATTTTCCCCTCTGTTATAGCTTTTCTCTCGAAATAGAACTCATGATTGATATATACATTATGTAATATATAGAGGTGGGAAACAGATTATTCAGCACCTACAAGAACCTCTGTGAAGCATAGATATGAGGACATACCAGCGTAATGAGATATTAGTATCAGCGAACCATCTCTCCTCCTTTCACCAATATATCGCGCCATTTAAGCTATTTCCTCACCGAGCTTAGAGAGACTGTGCGGAGAGAACCCAAATCTTCCTAGTTTTAAAGAGGAACATAATGAGTGCCACGCAAATCAGTTATTAGCTTACTGTGAAGAACACTGGATCTAGATAATGCTTCCTACTCGAGCCATATATGATATAATAATGCTATAAAGTCACTTAAGATTATTTAGTTCAGACTGAACGTGAGGGTTAAATGGTCGAAGCGCGTGTCAGATCTGCTTTTCTGACGTCACAGCTCATTGAACTGTAGTAAATAAGGCAGACCAGACGTTAACTCTTCATTCGTTTCGAGTTTCGCTGGGGGACGGTGAGAGTGAAGGATAAACCTAGCAGTATCTGAGCTCCGCGTTTATCGTTAGTGACATGCTCCCTGATAAATGAGCCCCCCCTCACCCATGCACCAGCGGTGGTATGAGGACAGGAGAGAATGAGCGTTCACACTCCGCAGTATATCACCGTCTTCAATAAAGTTTTATAATGTGCATACACCTTGTCGGGTTTACCAAATAGGACAGGGGAAGGCTTGCTATACCGTGCTTAGCAAGACACCCTGTTTATGTTATATGGGTAGATACTGCGGCCCGGATAGATGGTGAGACATCACCAGCCAGGCGCGCTGCCATCCCACCATGCCACACCTCTGAGATCGCCATACGATTACTACGACGTGGGCTATCACACAATCCCCCCTCATCTAGATAAGTGACAAATCATATCGCGCGACGTAATCTCCATCAGCTGATTACTCCGGGTCCATAGACACCTCAGATCTCACGATATGCACTAAGCTGATACACAGAGCAATCTATGGCGTCTTTATCCGACGTGAACCGGCCATCTGCTCACCAACAATCAAACCCACTGACCACACAAGCCTGTAATAATAGAAATTACCATTATAAAGTGAACGAATACCACTCAATGGTAAAGTCTGACAACCAGCCCGTTCTTACAGTGTAGTGCTTGAGAGCATCAGCACGTGGAGTATATAGGAACATGTTAGATATAGGGAATAGTGTATAGAGTTAGTATGGGAGGATGGACATGAGTCGACACCCTGCATCTATAAAGTAAGGATACGAGGGAACTATTGGAGAGACTGATGAAAAGACAAGTACACGTGAGCGACTGAGAGTTCCCGAAGCCAGTGGAAGTTATTAGGCATCTCTAACTATATTCACTCTACCTACCACCCGTGTTAGAAAAATCGTCTACTGTCACAGCCCGTGATTGCACCCATAGCATGGACGCCTGTCACACGGTGAAGTACTCTATACACAACATTCAACTGATCGCCTACATCGACTTGTATAGAATACACGTAGTATCTTCACACGACATGACTTGTACTCAATACATCTTAGGTGCTATCTGGACAAAAGCTTTCTACAATTCGGATCTGATTAAAAATGTCAAGAGTCTGTCCACATACTTTAGACTGCAAGTGCTACACCACTTATAACCACAGTTACTTGCCAATTCTTTTGTGCTGAGATGAAACCAAAACTATTACAGAGTTTAAAAATTGTTAAAGTCAGGTATGAATTAACTCAGTGTATGTAAAAAGCCAAACTTTTATCCCATGAACACATGTAAATGTAGGCCTACTTCTGCTGTGAAAAAAAAATGTAATACAAAGTAACAATTTGGGGAAAATCTCCACCATATGAATACATACATGTTCCCTGAATGGAGACGTGTGAAAGAGAATAAAGAGTCTTGAATTGCAGACTACCAGTATAACATGATACCTCACCCCTGTCTCTCATGTGATTCAAATGTTATCTGATTCTTGAAGTTTTCAGTCCAAACATGATGTTATCATTGAGTGCATTACATACTCATCACATGCATCACAGTATGTCAGGATGTGACAGTGAGAAAACAACTCTACTATTTAAGGACTGTCTACACCAAGCCCAAGTTTAATAGTATTAAATTATTTTCTTATCCTGTGTCCACCGGTATCAAAACGAGTTTTCCATGTACCCCACTTTTTACAATCCAGCAAACTATCCCATTAGAAAAAGTGGAAATTATGTAAAGTGGATCAGGATAAGTAAGAGTAAATTTACTACTTCATGAGCTTAATCTTGATTAATCTTGAATACAAATGTAGATATTGGGCTCATGCCCCCGTCCCACCCCCCCCCTGAAGATTCCACAGTTGAGCAAGAATCATCCTAGAGGGCTGATGGAGAAGGAGTGTCTTGTCAAATGTGGAACAACAGAGAGAATATGGTGAGAGCTACTCTGAAAGTAGAAGCTCTAAACAGTATGTAGAAAGAGAAAGTGTGAGTGGTAGGGGGTTGAATTAACAGTTTGCTGGAAACATTGACATGTGTATTGTAAATATTCAAGCACTGTATACACAATAGGTGGTTTCACATCTGCCCGATCTGGAAAAGTTCCCATAATCTCTGATCGGGTATTCTTATCCCGATCACAAACTACGCGTAATTTTGCAAGTGTGAAACCAAATTACGCGTAATATTCCCGAAGATAAATTCCCATAAATTAGTAGGTACTTTGACGAAACTACGCGTAGTTTCACCAAGGTCGCGGGAACTTTTGTAGTGTGAACAGAAATTACGGGAACTTTCTATTCCCACTTTCCTTTTCTTATGTATTTCTTTATTTTTCCTTCTTTCTTCTGTCTTCCTTATGTATTTCTTTGTTTTTCCTTCTTTCTTCTGTTTCCTTATGTATTTCTTTGTTTTTCCTTTTTTCTTCTGTTTCCTTATGTATTTCTTTGTTTTTCCTTCTTTCTTTTGTTTCCTTATGTATTTCTTTGTTTTTCCTTCTTTCTTCTGTTTCCTTATGTATTTCTTTGTTTTTCCTTCTTTCTTCTCTTTCCTTATGTATTTCTTTGATTTTTCTTCTTTCTTATCTTTTCTTATGTATTACTTTGTTTTTCCTTCTGTCTTCTCTTTCCGTATGTATTTTGTTTTGTTTTTTTCTTTCTTTTCTTATGTATTTCTTTGTTTTTTCTCTTTCTTCCCTTTTTATAACTTCGGGTATTTTCCCTGGAAAAAGACGGTTCAGGCAGGTGTGAACACAAAACCCAAATTACGGGTATTTTGATGATTGAAACAGTTCTCGTAAATTACGGGAATTTTTCCTGATCGGGTAGGTGTGAATCCACCTAATGAATTAAAGAAACATATGGTCAGTGGATGATGTTTGTTTGCATAGAAAAGAAAGTAGTCTCAATCAAAGAATGAAATACTATCAAGGGGAAAGGAATGGCAGAAGCGAATGAGGAAGAGAAGAAAGAAGGAAGAGAAGAATTGTTAGAGGAGGAAAGAGAAATGAGAAAGAAGGAGAGAGAGAGATTGAGTGATTGAAACAAGTGATGAAGAGAAGGAAGCAAAACATGAGGGTCAGGGAAAAAGAGATAGGAGAGAGAAGATGGCTCTAGAGAGAGAGAGAGAGATAGGGAGACGATAGACTAAGAAATATTGCAATTAACCTCTTAAAGAAAAAAAATAAAAGAAAATTTATTAAACCCTGGTACTACAAAGAGAAAGCAATTTGAAGTCAGGGATGTGAAAAAGCAGGAAGAAGTCTTCAGCTCATTATCCAGGATTAGGAAGAATTAGGGCTTCAACAAAAAACAGTTTGTCAAACAAGTGCATCGTTGACAAAAGGAAAGGAAATATACACCTTTAGATGTGCATTGGCAAGGTTGGTTAAGCTATTGATTTCTCTATGGTCACAATCAATAGATCAAGTGCCCAAACAAAACAAAGCAACACCACAGATGCTTGGGTGAGTTTATTGGAGTCCAACTGAGCAACTTCTTGCTGAAATAGGCGTGACTGTTAACTCTCTCCTTTCATGGGAAATTGTCTCAAACTATTTTCATTCATGAGCAGTGAATTGCAAAGCTAAGCACTGCTTCACATGATAAGTTCCAAATATATAAAGTAATATCAACATAAAATTCAGGATTTCAGCAATCCTCGAAATAATAGCTAAATAGCCTGATTACCTCCACTTTTTGAAAATGGTACCGGTATTTTGACCAAGAAAGAATTTAGGACTAATCTACATGTAGTTTTCACTTTTTTGACAAATCAATGGTTGAGTCAGAACTCGGATTATCATCCATTCAGAATTATTATCAATAATATTGAGCCTCGTACAATGTACCCATCATAAAGCGTCAAATGTCAATGGCTTTGAATGGTTTATTTGAGGTTACTTAAGAATTTCAGCTGTTAAGACTTATGTCATAGTCTACACAGACTCAGTAGAAATCACAAAAAAGTAAAAAGAATAAAACTTGTACAACATCATGAATTCAAAGAAAATTTTGGAAGAAATGTCATGAAATCAATGAAATAGTCTTCTATCTATCAATTTCAATTTCAATTTCATTTGATCGTGATCGACATGGAAATCTTCTTCAACAATCAAAATTGATTTGGATTTTATTTTCTCTTAAATCAGACAAATCAGTAAGTGAATCAGTTTCAACAAGTTGACGACACAAATGAAAGAAACAACAATTTTCTCATTTTCAGCGGTACATGTTGATCTATGTAGACATTGCCATATCTCTAGAAGAAGAACTCAAGAAGCAGGTCAATAGAACATAAAAGCAGATAAGGCTTGTACTTAATGATGAAGTTGTTGTTGAGTAATTGTTAACAAACTTTCAAATGTAATCTAACGTTAGATCTACGGTCATGACACTGACACACGGAAAAAAGTCTACCATTCCGCTTTTACAGAAATAGAGAACAATGCATTTTGATTATTGGGCGCTCTGATTAGCTACTGGTAGCTATCGCGAGGAGCTCCGCCTCACGGTTGCGATGACTGAAGTGCGTTGACCGTAACTGAACAACGCGATTCAGCTGTTCCGATAAAGACCGCTTTGTCGTGCGCGCTGTCAATCATAACCAAATTGGACCCATTTCGCAAGAAAAACTGCAAGACGCGACTTCAAAAACGGTTGGGCGTAGACCCACTCTTCCAATATTTTTTAGAATAAAGAAGAGAAATATAAAAAAGGAACTTCAACGAATCCACTGTCGGACGTACGCCCAATATTTCAAAACGCATAAAGAAATGAGGACTTACCAAAAAAATAAATGACAAATCTAAATTTTATCGTGACTATTGTTCATTGGAAGGCACAATGGTAGTGTATTTCATATGCTAATTCGTGATCATTCGAGCGTCATGCATAAATTACTAAATTATGGAGGAACTTTTCTCCGTGTGACAATGACAGTTATGGAACTTGGAAGCACAACTTTAGTTTTGTTTCGTTTTATTAAATTGTGCATGAATAGACCTTTTTTTAACTTTCAAAGATTCTGTAATTGCCGATATGACTCTGTAGGTAATTTTAGAAAATACAACCAATCCAAAAGTCAATTCAACTGTCGTTGAGACTCAATTAACAAAATACAACAACTTAGTCTTACTTAGACATGTTAGAACAATTCACAATCACAACGAACTGAAACTAAAAATAAATAGACAGTTACTGACCTGCGATGATAAACATCACATCTGTGACGACTTTGTAAGATTTGTATTCCACCATTGTTGTATTCTTGAAGAGCTACCAGGCCTAGGAAACAATGATCAATGCTATTCCTCGTGAGAAACTCACTTACAAAAGTAGGAGTCTAATTTATCAGCCTCTCGATAAACGCTCACCGGGCTGGCTCGGCGTGACGAGCTTTCTAGTTACCGTTACAGGATAATGATTCCTGACGTGCCGAGATATACCGTATAGTGTGGAAGTCTAAACTAATACTAGTTTTTGTGTACCGGTGGTCAATATGCATGCGTATAATGTAAATAAAGTTGCACTGCATGCATATGTGTCAGGTGATCACACACGTTCTGTCACAAAATGGAATATTCCATATAGGGGGAAGATGGTGGTCATTTGATATTTAATATATTTTTAAATGCTCAAGCATTTGATTTTATGAATTCAATACTTTACTAAATTAATAAACCTTACATTCAATAATATCAGTCTTTGAAAAATATTCATGTTCTTTAATTTGATGATCTAAACTTATTGTTCTTAGGTAAATATCCCTCTGGCCACATGGAGTTGTCAAGACTGCGATACTATTATTGTTCCAGATCGTGCGAACTACATGTAGTCATGCACCCGCATTTCTTACAAAGAAATGTTACCATTCTGCTTGGCGCCGAAATTATACGAAAAGCGGGTGATTTCAAAAGAAGAATCGGATTAGCCGCGCCCGAGAGAGAAGATTACGCCGACATTTGTACAATTCCTTTCTTCATTTGAAACCGTATTTTATTCAAAATACTCAAGCGATGTCGAGTGAGAGCTGCAGTCTGCTTTCCCCTCGAGTTCACTCGATGAACCTCAGAGTTTCGAAGAATATTCCGGACGAATACACAGAAAACGAAGCCGAAACAAACCACCTTCTTTCAACGGACAGGAGAGAAAATTTTGCTACAGAGCCGCTAGAAGTTGTGAATATGGGCTTACAGCACTTGAGGACAGCCAGAGGTACGGCGACCCGACGTCTCAAGACAGTGAAGAAAGCATGGGGTACATTCAAGGCAAAAGCGGTAAGTTTGGTCTGAATATTTGGCTAGAAAATTGTACACTCTTCACATCATTGATTGATGGGCCCCCCGTTGCCGAAGGCGACGGGGCTGTACTTCCACCAGCTCCATTTAGATTTTCTTTCTAACAGTTAAGTTAGATCTATTAACGTTAGACTCTAACGTTGTCGTTAGTCGTTACAGTAAATAACCAGCGTCAGCGATGATGAGCGATCAGGTGATTATACTGCCTGCTTAATATGATGAATCTAATGTTCAAATGTAATTCAACGGCATGTATGATATTTCAAGATACGGCCATTGAAAAACTGAATTATATAGGATCTAAGAGCTTTTTGACTTACCAAAATGAATTTTCCGTTGGCCTTGTCTCGTCATAGTTAGTAGTAGTAGTGTAGTGTTTGGTGCCATCGCTGCCATTTTCTATGACGTCATTTTACTGTGCGAAGACGTATAACTCTGTGGCGAAGACAGTGCACGGCTGCACGCACGGAGAAAGATACGTGGATGGACTCAATTTTCCTGTATTTTTCTTCATTATTAGTTGATTACTTCATGTGAAACGTTCGCAGATGTCACCAATTCGAGGAAAAACTTCAAAGAAAAGGGGATGTAGAAAGCATGTATTCAAGGTACTCTACGGTCACAGGGTTTTGCCTCATTTTGCATCATCATTGCCTTTTTTTGCAAGATGAAAATTGCCATCTCTCAAGTTATACTAACCCTACCCACTTGGTTGACCTCTCATTTTTCTATTCACAGCAACAAGAGCTGTCACAATCACATGAACAAAAAAGTAATTTAAGAGAAATTTGAAAGTAAATGCCTTGATATGTTCTCTCAGAATGTAATTCTGGACAGAAGTCTTTGCCTGGGCTCATTTTTTTTTTTAAATTATCTATGCAGGGTTCAAAATGAAGATGCTAGTACTAGATGTTCGTATGTTACATTTTGGCCCTCTGTTACATTTATGTAACAATGTGTCGTGTTCATTTAAGCGTAAAGACATACCACACAAAAATGGTACCAAAAGATGCGGGAGGAGTTACTCTTTCGGAATATGTAACATAATTGAAGATGCTAGTACTAGATGTTCGTATGTTACATTTTTACCCTCTGTTTCTCAAAACTGATTTGATGTAACATAGGAACATCTTGTACTAGCATCTTCAATTGAGAAGTAGCCCTGGGCCAATGGCCACCTGACACTTTGTCAGCAGGCAATCAAAAATAATCCCAAAGCTTCATTCAACCATGTGGATTGCATACTCGTATGTGGGCCAATGGTCACTTGAAGAAAAAAAAAAGTTACACACAAGCCTGTGAGCCCTGCAGAAATTTTTTTGGGGGGACGTTGGTGAACATATTGGGGCTATTCCTACCAGATCACATGCCCTAAATGCCGTAGAATATAAATTAGCATTTGCCAGTTATGATTTATTCATATTTTCTCTTGATATTTACAGAAGAAACATACTGCAGTGCCACAACCCAAACTGAGACCCCAGCAGCTTTGGAGTATCTCCCTCTCTAGCCCTAACTCACCCAGTGCTCGTGCTCTTATGCTCAACTCCCCCCTCACCCCTAACCCCTATGCCACACCCGGTAACAGCCGCACCTACCGACGAGCTGGGACCACACCCGCTACCCCTCTCACCCCTCTGAGGAGGTCTGCTCGTATTGCCAGCCAGACCCCAACTCCATGTAGAGATGGCAGGACTAGGACCCGGACTGGAACTAGGAGAACAACACCAAAGAGGTAGGCACATGTACATCGTCTGCAAGCAATTTGTCTAATTTATTATTTTTTATTCTCAGTGCCACTTCGCCTATTTATCATTTGTCTATTTCCCATTTTGTATTTAATGTCTACTTGGTTTAATAGTCAAAGGTAATAGACCAAATACAAAATTTGCAATTTAGATCAAGGGACAATTATACCAAATCGTAAGTAGATTAAATGGATTAGCCCATGTGGTAAATTAGACAATCAGAGACTTTGAATGATGGAGATGTTTTGATTGATGAATCATGAAGCAATGAGGGCAGGATAGGCTTGTGATTAACTTCACTAATGCTTGACTTGGCAATAGTCAAACTGCTGTTGATTTGAATGAACCCTCTCTGAAAATAATTAACTGGGTGTTATGGAATTTCTGTTTCATCTGGGATGTTTCCTTTCAAGTAAATTCATGTATGCTAATTTGATTTTGGTTATGATTTGAACTATTATTCATCTGTTTATTTCTCCAGGATCCAGCTTACTGCCAGTCCAGGACAGATCCTGCGTGACCTCAATGCTATGACCTTACAAACAGGTCAAAGGTCAGTGACCTCAGGGGTTGATGCTCTCAAGGTCATGAGTAAAGGACTGTCTGAGACAATTACAAAGCAAGACAGGTATAATAATTTGATATTATATATTTTTATTTTGACATGGTTGTTAAACATTTGTACGGGCCACACAGAAACATTGTTCTAGTGCTAACAGTTGGCCTGCTGCAAGCGGTAATGTTGCATGTTGCATAATGTCACACCAACACATTATTTACTGCTGGGATCAACCTTTGGCACTACCATCAGAATGATGTAACTAGGCCTACTGTTAGTGCTCTGTTAGTGCTAACAAAGTTTCTGTGTGGCCGGTACTGGTTGTTAAACAATCCCTTCTAAAAGAGTCAATGTAATGCACCTCCCATCACCTGCACTGGGGAGAATGGCAAGTATAGATTGATCTCTTCCTGAAGATAAGGCAGTTCTCCCATTCCCAATTTCACATTTATGTGCAGACTTACATCTCTGAAGTATTATTGACTTGGTCCTGAGCACCTCATCATAACAGGAGCTGACTGTAATAATAAACATATGGACCATTTCAACAAGTTGGGACACAAAGATCTGTTTGACATGGTGCTGTATCATCACAAGTATCCCTTCTTTTAGTATTGTCCCAACCTGATAAAATGACCCATATACCCAATATTGGGATGCTATTTCACTTCTGTCTTAGAATCTATCATATACAGCCTATGTCGAATCTCTTGGGACTATAGAAATCTGTTTGACTTGGGAGAAATTTGAGTAAGGAGAGGTGAATAGCACGTGTCCTGTATAATCTAGACTGAAAAGTTGGTGATTATACATAATACAGCTTTAATATAGAAGGTCCACTTACATGACTGTATTCTTCTTTTTTTTCTCTCTCTATTTTTTATTTATTTATATTATTTTTTTTTTCCTTCTCTTTTTTTCTTTCAGTTCTGGTAAGCTCACAGAGATCCCCATTCAGATGCGAGCAGCAAGCAAAGATAAATCCGTAGACGGAATGGACTCCAAAGAGAACGACCCAGAACCAAGCCGTCTCGTCAGGATGAGACGGAACAGAGGGGTAGTGGTATCCCAGAATGCAACAGATAGTCAGATGCTCACAGAGAACTTTGCCACTATGATCTGATAGGAGTATATCGGAGATTCAATGGAAACGTACATGTAAATGTAATAGTTACATGCAGTTGTAAATTCGCTTTGTCACCGGCAGAAGGGCACAAATAGAAATTTGTGGCAAATTTTTGTTGTGATAAAATGATCAAGGAATTTATGACTCATGGTCCTTGGTGTAATGCCATTACAGATCAGTTTGAGAAAGATATTTCAATCTTTTATCATTTTATCACAATATGCATTCTTCTGCCAGGTACTGAAATTTCAATTGCTAATTTATTAACGACTGTCTAATTTAATTTAAATTAATTTAATGTATTTAATATCCAGGAGTGCTGACGAAGCGAGTTTGCAGATAACAATATTATTCACAAAACAAGGCAGTGTCTGCATTGTGGTGGTTAAAGTCTGGATTTTATCACAATTTTTATGAAAATATAGACCGATTATATTTTGTGGTGGATAGATAGACCTTCTATGCAATTTTTCCAATGTAGGATATGATCACTGTTTGGTACAACCAATCTAGCAAGATCCCAAAACCTGACTAGCACAACTAGAGGTCTACGAAATTGTATACATGTGAAAACATGTTCATGAGTTATTACTTTTGGCTTTCACAGTAACACACCTTGGTTCTCAACAGTTTCTTTCATTTGTTTGCAAAACAGTCTAACATGGACAAATGTGCTTGTTTTAAACTGGTTCTCCTAAAATCATCTGAAGTCCTAACAAAATCTGTAATATATTTCAAACTATGCATACAATTCTTTGCATAAAATTTAGCACTTTTGGTAAATAAAAGAATATTTAAAAAGATAAAATAAGTAAATGAAATATGCAAGAGTATTGCCTAAATATTTTACGACACAGAGACATGCTATGATCATAAAATGAATTTATGAGGAATTTTGCAGATTTACCTTAGTCCGATAAAAAGCTCTTCTTTTAGGATAGGGGCCCTCTTGCAATGAAATAAAGGGTATTATTTATTCAGGGTTTTCTCATTAGGCTATCTTTTACTGATATGATAGGGTTATGTTTGCAGAATTTCTGCAGTTACATGTAAAGAACTCCTCCGGGCTGGAGTTTGCACTATTACAAAAAGAAAGTAAAATCTAAAAAGCAAAACACTAAAAATTTCATCAAAATCGGATAAGAAATAGCAAAGTTATGAATTTTTTTAGGTTTTAATTTTTTTTTAGGAAACTGTTCTTGCCATATTCAAATTGGCAAACTGATGGTGTCCCAGTCCCCCTACTGTCTTTGTATTTTATTGTATAAAATACCAATTATCAAGATTTTCTGCCCCAAGGACATAAAAACAGCGATTAATCCTTGTGGAATGTTCAAGGTCACAAGTGCTTTTACCTATTTTAGTATGAGGGATAGATTTTCTGTATACACAATATATGAAGAAATGAGATAAATAGGATTTCATAATCAAATACACAAGAAGTAGGGGGACTGTGACATCATCTGTTTGCTCATTTGAATATTCATGAGACATTGACTAGTCTTGTTTTACGAAAAAAATTCAATACCTTAAAAAATGCATAACTTTGTTATATTTCATCCGATTTTGATGAAATTTTCTGTGTTGTGCTTGTTAAATATTACTTTACTTTGCAAAACTTTTTAATTCTAGCCTGGAGGTCCTCCTTTAAAAGTAAATGCATTTTTTTTTTTTTTTTTTTTTTTTTTTTTTTTTTTGTGGGGGGGGGGGGTTCCCCACATGTACTACAGTCCACTCCCATTATAAGAGATGTTTAGGATTATAAGCCAAATACTTTGTTATAACCATGGATATCATACTACTAGTATCCATGTTATAACAAAACCTTGTTATACTGAGCACAAGGGCACCTCGACATCTACATGTATATATATGCACATGTTTGACATAGGGATCGGGAGAAATGCCTCGTTATTTACAACAACAAAAATGTATCTCTGCTCATTATAATGGGAGTAGACTGTAGAAACAAAGTAAAGAATCTTTGTTTACAGTTTTTTAATGTATTTATATGTAAATGTAGGTGCTACTAATCTAGTACTAATTAGCCTTGATATGCTCTGTGCAAAACATGGTAATAATGTAAAATATTTCATTTGCATACATGTACCTTTGATAATGTACTATCATAATATCACTGTTATTATTTGTTGTTTTTTTCTGCCTTCCTTGTCCATAATTTTGTATTATGCTCTGGAATGGCATTGTTTTTATTGTTAGTATATTTTATTGTAACCATGCCTTTATACACCTTGCAATATATCTAACACTGCAAGGGCAAAAACTAATTAATCATATTTAATCTTTATTGTATAATTGATATATTAACCATGGTATATTTGACGAATGTAACACATGTATTCTTTCTTTTACAAATAATTGTGTCAATTGTACTTCGAACTTAGTATTGTGCAACAAAATATGTTATGGTGTGCTTATGATATTTAGTCATAATTTTCAAACTTTTTGATAATCAAGCTTAAGTTTGATTGCTTTTAATCATATTTATTTTATTTTATTCATTGTACTAATAGACTGCATATTGTATTCATTCAAATGTTATAATAATTGTAGAATTATGTAATTTGCATACATAACAAGCTATGTAGAGAAGAAACTCATGTTACAATGTCCTTTGGATTGGAACATTTCATGGTTCTAATGAGGTATCTTATCAGCAGTCAAACAATACAAGACATCACAAATTGATTTCATTTTAGAAATTGCTTGTTTATGACAGGTATTTTGAAGTATCAGATATCTTTTTATGGAGTTTCCACTATACATTTGGGTCCATGATAAAATGAAGGCATTTTTCCCAGTATAATGCGAACAATTTCTTAAATTAAGTACATTTGAAACAAAATGTATACATCTAAGATTAAAGGATTCACAAAGTTTTTGATACTTCTAGCTTATTTTCTTTTCTTTTTTTATAAATAAAGTGGGACATATAATTATGGTCACTAATACTTTCCGAATCAGTGATGTAAATTTATCACATTTACACAAGTTTTGATTTAAGATATTTTTTTTTTGAGCTTTGGATTTTGCTTTGGAATATGCTGTTTTCATTACTATGAATTCTGATTTGTAAGTTTTCTAAAAATATACAAATATTTTAGATATGGTTATATGTCAGTACTTTACCATTAATACGTACATTTATTTTTTAAAGTTTTTTTTTTATATTGGGGTATGAAGTGCATTATTTTTATTTATGTGAAGTTAAGAATTTGAAAGTGGTTTTTACAAAAGGAAAGAAATGCTTTGAATTGTATAAATGGGTTTTTAAATTATTGAACAAAAATACTGCAAGTTTGTTAACACTTGCCTTTTTTCTGTTTTCAAGAGATGTTAGATTGTGCAGTTGAATTTTACCATAATGTCTAAAGTTGCTTTCTTTAATATTTGACTGTTAAATGTTCTATAATGGGTTTACTCATTACATAAGAAGTAAATGTACATGTACACTACCTGTAATCCAGGTTTAAAATTTAAAAAAAAATAATATTTACATGTAAATGAGCAGGGTACCAAGGTTTTAGAAAGTTAAGGAGGATTTAAATCTTTTATTTTGTTAAGGAATAAATTGATGTGTACAAAGCTAATTGTCATGTGACCCAACGTTGTTGGCTAGTAGAAATTTTTAGCACACATTGTTTTGTATTCATGTACAACGAAACGATCCAGGTTGACCAAATAACAGCCGCAAAATGTCATTTGTGAATAATAATAATAATAATATAATGGTGCCTTAGAAATCAATGCTTTCATGCCATCACATATCACATTACCGTCAACATTTTTTTGCACGCTATATTTTGGTTATGTATATGCAAGAATTAGTTTTCACCAATACTTAAATCCTTTCTTATTGTAGCCTTGTGAAAATGTAAGTTGGTATCATGTGATTTTTATTTTATTTTCCCCCTGAAATATATTTGTCTACACATGTTATCAGAAAGGAAGATGCCATAAATTATCAATAGACATTAGGAGACATCTAAAGTACTGTGGTACTTTATTATAATTTAAACTTGTGTGTAACACCCGTGTTCTACAGACGAGGTCATTTTACGAGAGCAAAGAGCAATCCATTATGCAAGAATTAACCATTTGTATTTCCCTTCATGTTGAATAACCATTGTATCTACTTGTTAGGGAGTAAGTCCTTTTTTTTCAAACTGATGTCAACTCTTGTACACATTTTGATCATGTAATGGCATTTATTGTTTTTATTGCAGACCTATATGTACATGTCTGGCATAATCAATTCATCATGTTATTTGTATGTATGTACTTGCCATGTATGCATTTAGAAATCATGTATTAAAAAGCTTCTTTATGCTTGCAAAAGTTGTGGGTAAGAAATCTTTCTTAGACAGATTTTCTGTATACAGGTTAATACGACAGCAGGTTGACTCAACCTGCATTCCTTGTACTTGCTTTATTACAGTCCACTCCCATTACAATGAGTGATTTCACGTTCGGTGTTGGTGTTAGTGTTAGCAGAGTGAAATTCAGCTAAAATCGAGCTCAAACACCGAGCTGAGATCTAGATGAGAGTCGATATCGATATCCCAACACCCACGGATCGATAGCCTAACACCGTCTGAAGAAACATGGCGTCGACGTAATTTGTAGCGAAGTACCGGTTTTGTTGTATAAAACTGTTCGAATATACCTGAAGAAGGCCCTAAATGGTTAGAATCATACCAGTAAATCGAAAATTAATCCTTCTTCCAACATCTCTTTGATATAAATTTACCTCATGATGGATATTTTTTGACGAAACAGTAAGTTTACAGTTCATATCTCGGGCAGTTTTTTGCAAGCAGCAGGAAATTACAATGAGGTGTTTGGGATTAAGCCAATTATCTTGTTATAATGAAATCTTCTTATACTGAATACAGGATTGAAATTAAGATGGGAGAATTGCATTGTTAATAGTAATTGTACATTACGTTTGCACAAGTTTGGTTTGGAGAACAAAATCTTGTGTCTGTCCCCATTATAACAGGAGTAGACTACAGATGTATATCCTTAAATTCTATTTCTGCTCACAATGAAAACTAGAGGTACACTGAAATGAAAATAATATAATATCATCCTTTCTATATCATGTTTATTTGGTACATTACATGCTCTCCACATTACTCTAATTATAAAGCGCACAATCTGGCTCTTGCACTGTACATGTTTAAAACTCAAGCTCACACAAATTTGTGATGCTCTAAACAAGTCAACATATTTGTATCATAATCTTATTTACAGCTCATTTTTCAGCAAATGATTTTAGCTACATTGTATACACTATTATATGATAATGGGCCGATCATACACAATAACAGTTGGTATTTCAAAATAAACAAAACTTATGTTCACCACCCTGCAACAGACACTTGCAGTAAAATAATTTGGGGAAACCAGAATTGGTAATATCATTATTTTCTATAAACCTGCTGTTTTGAGGGGTTTTTTTTACAAGGAACATAAGCAAACAAAAAAACTGGAAAAAGATCAGTAGTCTGGTCTTCATCATCAGGTTACAATGGTAGAGACTAGATGGCCGAGCTTCAAACCTTGTTCAAACTGACATTTTTAAGGGGCTGTCCCACTGGAGGCGATTGTTGCGACAACTGGCGATCTTGCTGTTGTGAGTGTGGTAGCATGTTGTAGCCTAGATAGAGTCGTATGTAGGTTTATAATCGCCTTTTTAAAAGATTAACTTACAATTATGAAATTAACAGGTTGTCGCCACAACGATCGCCGCCTGTGGGACAGGCCCTTTAGGGTTGCGGTATTGGGTAACGGTAACCAAACCTGTACCGGCCGCACAGAATCGTTAGCGCAGGTTAGAACAGGTACATCTTTCGGATAGGGATTAGTGATGTTAAAGGTTGATCACAGATGTATATAATGCGTTGGTATGACATTACCTGTTGTAACAGGCCTACCGTTAAAGCTAACAACATTTATATTTGGTCCGTATAGGCAAATTGGAGCCCATTTAGTCTACCAATTACATCCACAGTTATGAAAATGAATGCAGTTATCGTTATATGGGAAAAGTGGTACATGGGTAGTACATGAATATAGCAGTGCTTTACAGAACACTATCTAAATAGTTGTAAGAAATTGATGTTTATAACACTAAATTTAGTTGATCCCCAAAAAAGAAATACCATTTTAGTAAATTAAGCAGCATTACATGTACATAAACAACAGTACAGTACAAGGCCTCATTTTTGCACATGAATATACATCAAATCATGAAATGAAAATTGATATCTATATTCAGCCGTTCTTATCTACAATGAACTGTGAATTTATGAACAACAAGACATTGTTATGAAATGATAGTAAATTTACTGAGGGGTATTGTCACTTTTTTTCAACATTCAAAATTTCACAGACATTTCTCATTGACATAGTAAATAAGGCGTTTATACAAGAAAGCATGATTCTATAGCTTTATAGGGGGAGGGGTGTGGTGGAAATACAGATAAAGATGATTATAGTTACATAAGTATATGAAGCTTGAATACTAAATATGATTCAAATCACTATTTGCTCATTTTGCTTCCGTCTGCTGAATTGGAGAATATATTTTACGGCTTTATATCTCAGAGAAAATATCTCTTTTCCAAACACTTTACCATGATACTGCCTTTGTGCTTCTTCTAATTTGCTAATATCCGTTTCCCTGTTTTTATATAAAGTGGGGGGGGGATTAGAGGCATGTGATTTTCAAACTGCCTTGAATAACTGAAGAGTTTTGTTTATTCAATGTTAATAAAGTCAGGGTAATAGACCTACATAGATCTTGTGTGAAAATGGAATACTTTGAATATTGAACTTGTACAGTTGTAAATGGAATGTAGATTAAATACACTGCAAGAAAACAGAACCCCTCCAGAGAAAATACATGTATGTGGAGAGGCATCAACTTAATAAATACACTCCCCAAGTACTCACATAGTCACTTGAGTTTAGGAAAATCATTGACATTATATTAAGAATGGTTCTAAGAATATTGTAAACCTCAAAATGTCCAATGTTCAGGAAGCAAATTAAAATAAACATGGCAGCCAATGTATTATAACCTATCTGGGGGGGGGGGGCATTTCATCAAAGGACTTGTCGGACATTTTATCCAACAAATTTGCTCTCAGCCAACCAGATGCAAGCATTTCAGTAGCTTATAACAGTTTGTCGGATAAAATGTCCGACAAGTCCTTTCATGAAACGCCCTTCTGGAGATCACCTTTTTGGGATGGCTGGAATTTGTACAGGCCATCACTTGACGGATTACCTGAAAGTTTACACACAAACAATTGGTTCCCTTCAAATTTGAGATACAAGGTTTTATCACAACAAAGTTTTCTCCCCCGATATGAACAGGTTCAGACTCGGGAACATCCATTTGCATACAAAATACATGTATATTTATGAATTTTAAGTCTTATTTTCCTCTCTGGATTGCACTGAAATAAATGGGAAAATGAACTAAATATACCATGAGTTTGTTCATACATACATGTACATGTGGGAAGTAAAACAATGAATGTTGATTTCATAGGACATTTTGAGCCTACTACAGTAATTGCTTCTGAAAAATAAAAGTTTGTGTGAATTTCTGCACCATTTCCCTTCCACTGCTAGTCTCCTTCTTTCAGACTTTGCATTATGCAAAGACTATCTGTTTGTGCAGGCAAAGTAATACAATACTTCTTACAATACACATTGATATACTGTACAACAAGCAAAAGCAGATCGAATCATACACTCGATTCACAGAAGTCAGCTACTTGTGATAAATACATCAAATGCTCCTATCAAGAACAAGCAGATCGTATTATACACTAGATTCACTTTATACGCTATAACTCCACATAGTTGTACATTCATGAAAGTATCTCACTGCACTGAGAAAAGACACTGGTTTAATGAAGTCAGGCTACCCTGGAATTACCCTGGAATAGTAATAAAAGAAAAATACTTTCTGATATAAGCCATTATTTTCAAGCACAAATTATTTTCAATTGTAACTGGGGTGCACGTTTCTACACATTTGCTGAATGATGTAATTTTAGCAATTGACAAATCTTTTATTATTTACTGGTAGTGCCTCTCAGTTACATGTACACTGTACATTGGTTGGACACTGAACTATTTCAGATCATGTATTGCTCAAATGCACCATAGACCAATTTAGTAATATTGTAGAGTACGAAATGAGGCATACACATAATGTGTCATCGCATGGCTGGCAGAAAAGGGTTGCAGTTAAAGACCTCTGCTGGCAGATTTTTGTTAAGGACACATGCCGATTAAGCAGAAGAGCATAACGCTGTAAAACACTGTGTACAATAAAACCTTGGCGCGCACCGTTAAAGCCCCTTTCACAATTGGTGGTGTGACTGCTTACGACTGCTGCGATTGTGTGCAACATATAATGTGACCAAATGATCGCAAGAGCAATTGTGAAAGCCCCTTTAAAGAAGAGCGTAAGCTGCAGTGCGCACCATGTGCAAAATTGTGTGCTGCAGCTTCCACCCTTCTGCTTACTAAGCAGCTCAAGCTTCCACCTTAGCCAGTCATGCAATGTTATTGTCTTTAACCTACAGGAAATGTGCGAGAATGAAACCTATGCAAGAATAACAGTTTATATAGTTTGTAGTATACTGGTCCTATGAATGAATAGGAATAAATCAGAAGATGCCATATCATTAATAGTGATGTGCTGATGTACACTTCTTGACATACAAATTCTCGAGGTGTTCTTTCCGACCAACAAATCATGAACAGAACAATCCTGATTTAAAGATGAGATAAGCTGCTCTGAGGATTTGATAATCTTTTCCAAATAATGACCTTACAGAATTTGTTAAGAATTTCTCAGCGGTAAGTTCCATCCTACAGTTGGCTGGACCTTATTCATGCAGATTCATCAACAAGATTCAATGACTAGCCAAAGACTATCAGCCTAAGCCCAAAAAGTGGTGACGAGGAGTTAAAGGCTAATGCCTTTTTCCTGTTCCCACATGATAATGATGATGTGATTAGGGCTGTATAACTTAAATACATGATGAAGAACTTGTGCAATGGTCCATGGTCCATCTTGAAGAACTCGTCAATGTTGGTTTTTTTCCATCATACACTTGGCAAGGTATTCCAGCAGATCTAGATCATGTAGCTATATGAGCCTCATTCAAAACAACGAGACAGAAACCAGACCGTCAATACACAGATCTAGACATTACAGTGCAGTCCACTCCCATAACAACAAATCAATCGGGACCATGCTAATTACATCGGTAAAACTGAATCTCTTTATACCGAACAGTACAAACAAAGGTTTGCACCAATCAGGATAGGGTGAATGGCCTTGTCATAATAAGATCTTGACGTATCAGTGCTCATTACATCTAGAAAAGCCAAGAATCTGTCTAGTTGTTTTGGGGTAGTCAGTTTTGGAATAGTAGATGTAACTACGGCATTAGTCAATCTTGAAGAACTTATCAATGATCTCCTTTGTGGTGAGTTCTGTCCTGCAGTTAGCCAGGTATTCTAGGATGTCCACAGGACTGCTGTTGCCGTCACGGATGTTGTTCCAATGGTTGAGAATATCCTGGAATTCATACATACGTGCTTGGTTGTTGGTGTTACAGTAGAGGCTGATCAGTCCCCTGTAGTCGTACTCTAGACCGCTGTAGCCTGACCCAAACAGTTTCTTGCCTATGAATGGAAGATAAAGAATTATGAAATAAGGGTACAGTCAAACCTGCTTTTGCAACTGCATAATTTTTATCAAAAGATTTTACATTAAAATTTTTATGAAATGGACAAGGCCTCGTAATATCGCCAACTGCCTACAACACCAATATTCTTTCTTGTCCATATTTGGGTATGCAGAGGGAGAGATGCCAACCCTTGGGAATATTTATAAGATTAGAAATAAGAACGTGAATAACGCAAATAGTTGTAACCGCTGAAAGGCATGTCTTGGTCACAAGAGAAAGAAATGTATCGATTTGAAAGTATTCAGAAAATTTAACGATAGACCCAAAGGTTATTATTCATGCTTTCTCTCATGAGAAGTCATTTATTTCAGGTGTTTCAACTATTTGTGCTATGTACGTTCTAATGTTCTAATTATTCCGTAGGGTTGGCATCTCTAGGTGTGTTTGCCTGATTTCTAATACTTTTTTTAGCTTTATTTAAAACAGAACAAGAAAAGGTAATTTGATGCTCACCAATTTCTATAGATCTGAGGTAGAGTTTCTCAGCCTGTGGATAAAGCTTCATGTCATAATTATAGAGAGATGCCAGATGGCCTACAGACAGGGCTACTTCATAGTCTTCTTCCCCCAGGAGTTTCTCCTTGATTTCTATTGCTCTGACATGCATTTCCTCTGCCATCTGTTTTAGGGTGGTACAGTACATGAAAAATATTCAAATACCGGTGTGACTTTATTTCATAAACAATATATTTCCTCTCAACAAAATTAACATGTCGAAATATCTCATTTCCAGAAAAGATATACATATTTTTAATGATACACTTTGTTTTACTTTGACGTTGGGCTAAAAAAACTTGTTTGCACATCTGCATATCCTTGTAAATTATATTTACTGCAAAAATTTAGTGTTACTCTTGAAACTGTTGTCACATGAATACTAGAAATTAATCACATACTCAATCAAAATGGAAGTTAGTAAAAAAGGTCACCTTGAATTTCCTCATCGACTGATAGAGCCTTCCTAGGTTACCGTAGTGCTTAGCCGTCTGGACGTTGAACTCTCCGAAAGCTTGTTTGGCAAGATTGAGTGATGATTGGTGAAGATCATGAGCTTCTTGGAGTAGTTTGGTCTCCATATCCTTATCATGAGAATCAATGGCTATCTCTTCAAGAATGAGTGCTGGTGATCAACAAGACATAAAATTACCTTAGTGGGACTTGAGAGGGTACAAAACAGAAAGAAATCAAATGTGAACTGGTAGAGTTTATGAGCCTCTTCAGGAAGTTTGGTCTCAATGTCCATGTCTTGAGAATGTTTTCCAATAGGAATGCTGTTGACTAAAATACATTTTTGGTGTTGACTTTATATTTGATTAGAATATTTAAAAAGCTATTGATTTATAGAAATTGTTCAGTATTTGTTTTTAAAACAGATTCAAGTCACAAAATAATTTATTTACCACATAATTTTGTCACCATAACTTACAGAACAAAGCAATTTGTAATACATTTAGAATGAAAAGAAAACAGTTTCCTCTGGATCGAGCCTTGACCTACCTTTGACCCTTCTTGATGATGCAAGCAGAAGATGATTCTCAGGTAATATTTGTGTGATGATACTGATAGCTTTCTCTGCATGCTCCCTAAACATAGAAAAACAAAAAAAGTTAGCAATCAGGTTTTAATTGAATATACGACTGCAATCAGATATTTATGAAATTGTTCTTTTGACAGAATTGGTCAAATTACCTTGAATAGATCAGTTTTCAGTATCAGGATCTGCAACCATCTACTGACCGTGCAATGACAAAGCAATAACTACACTTCTTATCGTAGCTGTGCCCCAAGTGCAATGGCAATCTTGTCTTCCAATCAGATGAAACTCTTTAATGATCTAATGATATTGGGCAATTCCATGCTTTTGTTGTTTTATTCTCTGTTTTTTTCTGTAATTTTTGTGTCCCATACGACACAGTAGGGCCTACTATTTTTCATTTCATTTGTAAAGGATAATTACCCCTTTAGTACCTAGAGACTGCGTCAAAAGCGTCAGTTTACTCACTAGCGGAAAGGGTTACACTGTGTTTCAATCAGGTTTTTTCAATAATAATTGCTCTTCGAACATACTTTTTACTGCAGAATCGGACAGCACACATCCAATGGGTAATCCACAACAATTATGGGCATGTTTCATCACATATTTTTGATACTATCTTGACTAGAGTGTGCTTAAGACAGGGGCGGTTTTGGGCAGTTTAGTGAGTAAGCTAAGGGGCGGTCTCGGGCGGTTTAGGTGCTAAAGGGTTAATCAAGTTATGTCTTGATTCTTTTGCCCCTTCTAGTACTACTTGTATCAATATAAAATATCCTGTACGACACAGCATGGAATCGCCCTATTGGACTCTTATAAAGAACTTTGCCATGACCAACACGATTACAGCATATCAACATGGAATTAATAAATAATAAGACATTTATACTGCGCAATCATTTCCATCCAGGGGATTAACACAATGTAGGATGTCCATGAAATGCATTATTTACATCTGGGACCAACCTTTGACGTCATCATCCGAAAGATGTGACTGGGATTCGACCCTCAGTCCAATACATATTAATTTGTAGGCTGATGTGCTTCGTCAAAAACTTAATTAATTCAAATGTTTTAAGTGATTTTCTCTGCATCAGCCGGCAAACTATGACAGATCAGATTGACGATAGAATCTCAGTCACGTCTTTCAGGTGATGACGTCAAAGGTTGGTCCCAGATGTAAATAATGCACTGGTACGACACTGTACCAGTATTAACAGGACCCAGGAAGAATAGAATACTAACAATATTATCATTCAAAATTTGTCAATACTCACTTTGCGTCATCAAATTTGCCATAGCTGTATTGATGTACATAGGATGCATACGCTAAGTCTTCATGAGCGACTGCTACATGGAGGTTTCTACCCCCGAATGCTGATAACCGGATGTCAAGCGCTTGCTGAAAAATAGAATTTACGAACAAAAAAAAATAAGAATTATTCAAAATGATTATACATGATGATTTATAAAATCAATAGAATATGTTCTACCTTCTGAGCCACGACAGAAAGATGTTTGAAAAGCATTATGGTTTTTAAAATCTGAATATGAAATTGTAGATATCTGGATAGTAAATCAAGCAATTTGCTTGTAAATTTCAAAGGATTCTATACTGATAGGTGTTTATAATCATGTTGGAAAAATATGTATAAGCTATTTCAATAAATTACGATTTGAATTCTCTTTTAATGATACTGCATCCCTTTGAGACTCCTTGACCTGTTTGTAGAGAAAGGACTTTTTCAACTTCAGAATACCTTTTATTGAAGGAAGCAACGATGGATTCAAGAACTACAAAATCTTACGTTTAGTTGTTTTTATCTTTGGCATGTAGATGTGGCACTTCTTTTGCTTGACTGTAATATTTCCTTATGCACTACATAATAGAAGTTCTATATAAAAGATGACTCACCTGATATACTGCTGTTGACTGACATATTGAATCTACATTGAGCAAGTAGAAACCAAAGTCTAAGAGAACATCTGAATACTTGGGATGTCTTACTCCAAAATGTTCCCTATTTAGAAGGAAAGACAAACAAATCATCATTAAAATTTAGTATTGAGGTCACATAATGTCCGTCATAATCCAGGTGGGGGCACAGGGGATGAATCCACCTCCCCTTCCATAATTTGAAAACTACTCATTAACTGTAAGTGTTAAAAAAAAAAAAATTCAGCCTTGCACCCCCCCCCCCCTAATTTCAAAATCCTGGATCCACCTCAATGAATATAACAATTGCTTGTAGTGCCTATCACTAACTTTATCTTAAGTCTCTAAGCGCTCAACATTTATGCAGCCTATAGTTCTGCAGGTTTCAATACTTATCATTGAGGAGTTTTTCAAACTACTGTTTTCATGTATAGTCAATAATCCTCAAGGATATACAAAAATGAAATACTGTTATTCACCTAACGAGACAAACAGCATGCTTGATGAGAAGATCTGCTTTCTTGAACTCCCTCTTAACAACACAAGCCTTGGCAGCTTGGCGTAGTATGTCTATGACACACCGGACCGGTAGCCGCGGCGAGATGGAACGCAACGCCTCCTGACAGGACCTGTATGCCTCATCATAATGGCTCTTTGAGAAGAGTAGAGAGCACATCTCACCGTGAAGAGCAGCCTCGTTAACGGTCACGCTCATCGCTTTGAGTTTCTCAACAAGCTTACGAGCAGAGTTGTAAGAGTCTTCAGCCTGGCTGTACTTACAGTTGGCATTCCTGACATGAATTAATCTGGGTAGGGTAATGTAACAAAAATAAGGATAAAATAAATACCATGAATGGATATTTGTGCTATTTTCTAATGTTTATTCCGTAGGGTTGGCATCTCTGCATAAGATAAATAAGTATATTTGCCAAATGAAAGTTAAACTGCATTGGTGATATACAAAGTATATTTGTATTTTACACAAATATTAGAAGATATATTCCTTGGACAATATGTTAATCATTATTTAAGCTCTTTTACTGTTTTATCATCATTCTCTCTTCCCTGGGACAACCCCACTCCCGACAACTACCCCCTGAAATAAGGTTAGGGTTACATGTCTGAGGGTAGTTGTTCGAGAATTTTCTTTAATCTACCTTGTTGTGCCTTCAAATGCTCGTATTAATCTCTGTTGATCTGTCTCTGGTTTATAACTCACCTTGTTGTGCATTCAAATGCTCGTAATCATCTCTGTTGATCTGTCTCTGGTTTATAACTCACCTTGTTGTGCATTCAAATGCTCGTATTAATCTCTGTTGATCTGTCTCTGGTTTATAAATACTCATATTGACCACTGTTGATCTGTCTCTGGTTTATAACTCACCTTGTTGTGCATTCAAATGCTCGTATTAATCTCTGTTGATCTGTTTCTGGTTTATAAATACTCATATTGACCACTGTTGATCTGTCTCATGTTTATAACTCACCTTGTTGTGCATTCAAATGCTCGTATTAATCTCTGTTGATCTGTCTCTGGTTTATAACTCACCTTGTTGTGCATTCAAATGCTCGTATTAATCTCTGTTGATCTGTCTCTGGTTTATAACTAACCTTGTTGTGCATTCAAATGCTCGTATTAATCTCTGTTGATCTGTCTCTGGTTTACATAATCTCAAACAAGCCTCATAGACCTTCTCAGCATTGCAAAACCATCCTGCTTCTGATAGAAAACCACCTGAAAGCAAGAACATAATAATAATAATAATAATCTGCTATAGATGTAGCAGAATATTCAAGTAGCACTTCGTCAAGCACTTTACAAATTATTTTTACCGCAGTCATTGGATTCATTTCCCTGCTGTCAACCATGTGTACATGCATGTGAAAGCATCCTACTGGCTACCATAACACCGGGGTTAAGGTGATGAATAGAGTTCAATGCCACGGATCAAATCCATGACCTTTGCATCCCCAGTCCAGTGATCATACGATCACTAGATCATGACACTCTTACAACAAACCTAGAGAAAACTAATTACAGAACTTCAAAATGGATATAACTTCGTTCACACTTACCTATTAAAGAATAATCCCACTTTCAAATCAAATGGAATTTCAATTTTGTTTAATTTCATTAACTGACATCAATCGGTCTTTCTATTTCCTTTATTTATTTTACTTTTCATTTCTTCATCTGTTTCCCTTTTAAATGAATGTACAGTTATACATTGTGTACATCTACCTTAGTTCTTTTTTATCTTTCAAACCAAAGCTTGATCCAACAAAAAAAATACTTTTACATAAATAGTAACAAGGGAATTCCCCAATGACATAATGTCTTGCACAATAAATATTCCAGCACATCCGCATTGATGAAAAATCTCCTAAACAAATCTGCATAAAATTACAAATCACCTACAATGTATCCCCTTCATTTACAATGGAGAGTTTAACTCATTCTGTGTCACTAGATATATTACCATCATCACCTTAAAAAGTTAAATTTGTAGGTATAAAAATTTATTTCATTGGTTGAATTTGACTTGTACATATGAAAACTGTCAAATTAATGTTCTCCTATACCGTTTCAGGTTCTCGACAACAACAAAAAACATATAAAATAATTTAAAACCTTGCATAGCCACGTCACAGCAATGAAATCTTTCCCAAACTGACACCAAATCGAACAAAATATTAAATTACCACAAATGGCAAGCTAGTGGTCTTTTTGGAGTCAGTTTCACTGTTGTGACTGGGCTATTAAGGAGGACACTACATGTATTACAATGTAGGCACAACTTGCCAGCCACAAAACTGAAGGGAGGGGAAAGTATTCCAAGTTTCTAGATCATTATTGAAACTGAAACTAATCTATGACAGATAAATCACCAACTCAAGTATGGCCAGGCCCAATTAGTTGAAAAAACTCTGGAGTTTGGACTGAAAATAAGGAAAGTTTATGATCCTAGTACATACAATGTACACATGTACTCAAATTTAACATTGTATGCACAAGATCTACATGCAGTAGTGGAACTCTCCATGTAAATAATGATAATGATAATGATGCTTTGAGAAATTAATTTTGGCAGTTTGTCCCAAGAACATTCAGGGTCATTCCATGCCAATTCACCCAATGAAAGTGCAATTTTGCACCCTTCCGTCTCAGAATTTGCTCAAATTTGGTACACATAAA
>CALNVZ010003434.1:5188834-5220399 GCA_940671915.1 Paracentrotus lividus | reverse complement strand
AATGTTAAACTTTATGTGTACCAAATTTGAGCAAATTCTGAGACGGTAGGGTGTAACCCATTGGGTGAATTGGCATGGAATGACCCTTCAGTTTATCTGTATTTAACATAAGGGCAGTTCCAAGCAAAACAGGACATGGAGCTGAAATTTCAATGTGCAGCTGTGCCTTTGAAAATGCAAATTAGGATCTGAAATTACCACAAAGGGCTTCTTTACAATACAACCAATCATTTAAGTTTTCAAAAATTGCGATTCAGTATTCTTGCGCTGAATAATTGATCAAACCCAAATTTGCACGTATGGGACTATGGGGCTTTAAATGCCTCTAATTCTTATATCTCGTCACTTTTTGCCAATTTTTTTGGCTTAATGTAATTGTCATGTCTGGAAGAGTAATATCAATTTTCACGTCAAATTCAAGCTGTACAAGGCCCTTGTTGTCTCCATCTTTCTCTATGGTTGTGAGGCATGGACACTTCAGAAGGAGACCGAACGAAGAATACAGGCTTTTGAAACTAAATGCCTGAGGAAGCTACTTTGCATCTCCTACAGAGAGCACAAAACCAATGATTATGTATTATCCACAGTCAGAAACCTGGTGGGCCCCCAGCAACCTCTACTCGCAACCGTGAAACGACGTATTAAGCTAGCATGGTTTGGTCACCTCACCCGACACAACAGCCTGTCAAAAACCATTCTACAAGGCACAGTGGAAGGTGGACGCAGAAGAGGACGTCAAAGGACAAGCTGGATGGAAAATGTAAAGACATGGACAGATATGACAATGCAAGAACTGCTGTCGACTACAACTGACAGGAAGGCATGGAGGAAAAAATGTGCTTCTTCGGCTCTCAAATCCCCCCAACGACTCCGGAAGAGTCAAGGGATTGAGTGAGTGAGTGAATTGTCATGGTCTACTCCAACAAACTTTGGTATTAATATTTTTTTATAATGCATTTCTCCTCACGAAAAAGACCGGGAAACCAGATGTCACTCAGTAACCGTCACTCCGTAACCGGACGAGGGTCCAAGTTTTAAGTCATAATTAACAAAATATTCAACCAATTTTTTTATGCAAGGTGGCATATTATACCTAGAATAACATAGAATCCAATCAATAACTCAAAATTGTGATAGCCATTTAAATTTCACAGAGTTTAAGCAAAATGTTTTCATCTCAAATATGCATGTCCATTTTGCATCACTCCGTAACCATGATTATGAATAATCATATCTCATTAATTAAGAGGATCACTATAAAAAAAATTATCATTTTGAAAAGAGGGTACCATCAGCTTTTGTCATGAACCATTTCTTTGTACATAAAGATTATTAGTATGGATGATAACCTTGTTTGAATGCTGAAATGTTGCTTCTGAATGTCACTCTGTTACCTTGGAACTGCCCATAATTTAATACAATAAGAGTCCTCATATGTGCAATGACTGTACAAACTACAAATTGTGCTTTTGCAATTACATAGTAGCAGGCATGCAGCCTCATACATGAATACATGGTCAAATACACAAAACTCTATCATTGGGATAGAAAGAATTAACATGAACTGTTAAATTTCAGTCTTTGTGTTTATTATGTACATGTACCATTATGGTTATTTTCTCTCTCACACACATTCTCTCTCATTTGAATTGAACATTATTCATACCTGTATTATTCAAGGTAAATGATCTGCCTGCATAGTTTTTGTTTTTAAACGTAGAAATTCTATACCATGAATATTTAATAACATGCATCATTAAATGCTTCCCACACACATTGTGCCTAAACAATGGATATAGGCAGCTAGATTGTGACCTATTAGCCCTAAGGATCAAAATCCCTCCCACTAACAAATTTATCATGCACATTTACTGAACTTAATTTCTCTCATGATATTAGCGGACCTACATGTAGCCATACATCACACAATTATCAGCCCATGCCCAAACATAAGTCTTGGGAGTCTTGGATGTGTGCCTGATCTATATATCTTTCCCTTGTTCTCTGCAAATCTCTCTTCAAGTTCCTCCTACCAATCTCTCTCTCTCTCTCTCAAATTTCTTTTCATTTTAATATTATTCCTGTCTTTTATTCAATCCCCTCAATCTTTCTCTTTCTCTCTCTCTCTTAAATTCCCCCCTGTCTCTTCCTACAATACATGCCTCAAAATCTCTCTGTCTCTCTTCCTTTCTTCCTTTTAGAAATCTATTTTTATATTACTTTTTTTTTTATATCTTCTTCAAAAAGGAATCCCTCTTTAATGATATTTTCTGGATCACTATCAAAAAGTAATTATAAAATTAGAAGTTGGCATCAACTAATTACAGAGTTCCATGTGCAATACCAATGTCCATTGGGTGTATATTTTCGAACAGGATGCAGAGCATTAAAATAAAAAAAATATATCCTTTATAAAACTACATGTACTCCACATGTAGGCACTTATTCAAGAATATTTTGTATGTCACAAATCACATAGCCTGGACTTGTCCAATGTGAAAGGGCATAATTAGTTTTATAGACACAATGATGGTCATAAAATCCAATCCTGTTTCTGTTTTCAATGAAAGAAAAACAATAACAATTTTCCATTCATTGTTGAGCATTTGAGACGGCAAATTAATTGCAAAATATTTCCCTTTAGGTCTTCATACTGAAGTCATTCATGAAGTTGTGTGTTACTTTACAAACGACTTGGTGACACACTGGCACTGACAAGTTTACAAACGACTTGGTGACACACTGGCACTGACAAGTTTACAAACAACTTGGTGACACACTGGCACTGACAAGTTTCAAACAACTTGGTGACACACTGGCACTGACAAGTTTACAAACAACTTGGTGACACACTGGCACTGACAAGTTTACAAACAACTTGGTGACACACTGGCACTGACAAGTGTTTACAAGTTAACGACTTGGTGAAGAGACCGCTCCCCCCCCCCCCCAACACATACAACCTTGCAAATTTCTTTAATAATCTTTTGTCAAACCTAATGAGAGTCCAAGCTGTACAGTCCTACTGATCCTGTCCTGGTTCTGTTCTTCTATTGATGCATGTGTTGCATAGGAGTCTGCTAAGACAGTAGCTACCTTAACACCATGGTCCATAAGGGCTTGGAAACAGTGGTGAAGTAGATGTCTGCAAAGAAATCAAATCAGGTGTTACTCATGTACTCTAAAACTTGAGCAGTATATTGAGTTTATTAGCAAAAGTGTTTGACATTTCATACAATAATATTGTTCTAGAATAGTAAGACAGAAAATGGCAAATAATCTTTCCTCAACTTCTACATGTAGCTGGACACACTGCCTCCTTCAATCCTAGATATTCTTGCAGGTTCACATGTGGGCAATTCCATGGAAAATGTTCACTTTAGTGAAAAAATGAAGTTTTCAAAATCACTTAAGCACTCAAATATTCTTAAAAAGTAATCTATAAATTTTCATTTTCCAATAGACAAATCACAGTTACGACAAAATTTTGTATTTTTTTTCCATCAATGAAAAAATGGATAGTGAATCGCAATAACACAGAAATGTGGCTATTTTCAAAGAATATATCCTTCCTCTCTCTAAAGAAAACAAATGAGGTCCCAGAGATCTCATTCAACTTTTAAACAGTTGATTAATGGATATACTAAATAGAAAATCATAGTGAAATTTTATACCATTCATCAATTTTTGAGCCATTGATGCTCAAATTTGTGCGATTTCTTTAACATTAGCAACGTCATGTCCGTTACGTTTTTCACTTAAAGTTTTCACAGCTAACAGGAAATTTGTATATATTTACTGCAAAGTCAGATTCTATGTTAGAATCAAACCCCCTCACATGTGAAGCAACCATTTTTCCTTACCACTTCTTGTTTTCATACAAATGACGTAACGGACATGACACTTTGCGTAACGGACATGACACCTTATAGATTACAAGTGGTACCGTCCACAGAAACAGCTTTGTGGCTCAAGGTAGCAGAGTGATGGTCATTCTCAATTGCTTTAGGATAGTTGGATGTTAGATCTGAATACTAGTAACTCATGAATTCATGAAATCTACATGTTATTTACTAGATAAAATAAAAATATCCAGATCTTCCTTTTTAACCATGGAAGTATGATTTCAGATGACCAGGTTGTTAATACCCTACGTACATGTAGGTAGACTTTTCAGAGAATTACACCTCAGTATATCGGGTTGAGGTGCAGTCAGCTCACTGGCACCAAATGCAGATCTATCACAATCTTGACCATTTGTGTTTGGACAAAAGACATTTGCGACTCTCAGTTGATTGTGAGTGACAGCCTTGATCATGACAAAAATGTGACTCGTACATTCATGGGCAAGTTCCAACTATCTTGAACATCAACATCTTCAGCAGTTATGCTGCCTCATAATTTAAAAACAAAATTACATTCAGATACCTCTGTCTGCTCTATGAATCCATGAATCTACACCTTCTGTGGCATGTCTTTGCAATGTCACATGGCAAGGGGATTGTTGACGGAATCGGTGGCTCCATAAAGCGTGTCGTCACTATAGTGCTGTGGTCAGTCAAAGTCATATTGTGAATGATGCAGCTTCATTTACACAGGTGGCTCAGAACAATACAAATAAAAATATATGTGCACATTTACACCAAGGCAAATTATATTGCCAACAAGAATAATCTTGAGATGCTTATGGAAAGTTGTCCTCCCACTGAAAGGTATACACTGCATGTAAATTGGTTGCAACCAGTCAGTAGGGACAACATCCAGATCAAATCATACTCACGAGCTGGTAAGAATAGGAAATAAGAACACCACCCTGCAAGCCTCATGAACTGTCGAATGTAAGCAGAAGTTGATAAAGACAACACAACCAATGATGACGAGCACAATCACTCTGTTATCCATCCCTCAACAGCAGTACAAGTGAACAGCTTTGTGCGAGTTGAATTTCTACTAATAAAGAAAACGTGAAAATACTTTGTCGCCCAAGTGACCACCTTACAAAAAGATGGATATGATGTAAAGCATTTGTTAAAAATGATCAAGTAGTGTATGTTTGAGAATATCCAAGATTGGATAACAGAGGACAATTCTACTACACAGATGATATTAATACTAAGTGGAAGAACTTCTCACGAGTGAATTTACAACATTCCATTTCCTTTTAGATGATAATGCATTTGATAACACTCTGGTTACTGCTTTTAAACTGTATTTTATGCTGGTTAACTTTCTTAAAAACTGATGTTATAACTTAAATTCATAAATAAAATTTCCATGGGTTAAAATATTTATCATGATATACAGGTCACCTGCATTTTGTTTTTGTTTTTTACTAAAAAGTAATGTTTTGTCCTCATCTGTTCTTATGTCATTTTAGTATTTAGATATTGTATGTATGATCATTAGGCCTAACATATGGTCAATAACCTGAAAGTGCTAGATATTTTGATGATAGTTGTACTATGCTGTTAGTTTCCTTTTTCTTTCATTTTGAAACAAAGAGGTGAACAACATGGTTCACTTCAAAGAGTGTCCATGTCCGTTACGCTAGTGTATGTCAATACTAAGCTGTAGAGAAAAAAAGTATCCATAGTATCAACCTAAAATGTATATAGATTTGGTATGGTGGGTGGTAGTAACTGGAAAATATTCATTAACTGTAACTATTTTGGTGCAAAGCAAATTTTCTTTATATTTTATTGTTTTGTAAATTTATGAATAGAACCCCCGCTTAAAATAACAAAAATGTACGAGATATTACAGATATCAGTTATAATTAGTGTCCTTAACTTTCTAACCTTAATGTTTAAACAATTAAATATCTACTATATATTGTAATTAAGAATTATAGTCGCTGGCAAAAAAGTGGACGAAACTGTCATGTCCGTTACGCAACATGTGTCATGTCCGTTACCGACATTTTGAACTATAAATGCAGAATGCACCACAAAACTTTTCTTAAACATCATTTTATGAATAGAGCATAACCTTAAGGTGTAATTGACACCAAAAATCAGGTGCAGAGATACCAAGAATTCACAGGAATTTTGATAATCAAATAGTAAGTCAAAATGCTTCGTCCGTTTCGTGTCATGTCCGTTACGCTCGCAAGGGAGTGGATTTTTTCCGCAACCGTTGAACGAAGCGCATTAAAATTTCTTGTGTATGTAACTGATACTTTTATGTGTCTGATAAACTCAATTAAAGTTATTTGAGTACTGTCATTCTGCTGTGTGATGCTTTGAATTCAAAAACTGTCTGAATGTCATGCCGTTACGCTGGAATTGACCACGTACGAAAATGTATGAATCCGGACATACCCCACCACTGGACAACCCGACCCTGGACAACTAGCCCCTATGGCAAGTTGTCCAGGGTCGGGGTGTTTTTGTTAATATTTTCACACAATCCTAACCTAACACTGAACTGACCCTAACCTAACCTTAAAACTATTCCTAAATCTTTAACCTTAACTCTAAAACAGCTGAACATAATCCAAAAATTAAACCCTATAGGAAACAAGTCCAAACCTGGACAACCAGCCCCCCCCCCCCCCCCCCACCCCCAAGTGGGTTGGTTGTCTGGTACCTGTATGTGTGCATCAAGGGGCATGAACTGCTTTTTATGTAAAGGAAAATAACATGCTTTATAGAACTTCATAGCACCAAATATTTAATCACAAGTTTAGCTTCAAGTATTAGGTTTTGGCTTCTCTAGGATATTTCCTTTGGACTATGACTCACCTTTTGTCATTGACACGTAAGACCTTTGCAAAGATGTCCAATTCACAGAACTCCATTCCTAGCTGACATAGTCTGCCTTGTTTGTACAACAAATGAATTGCAAACAGAGTCAAAACAAGATGGATAGATAAAATTTAAGTGGGATCAAAAATCTATGATGGCTAACACAGAATTCTAGTCAGAATCTGATAAAGTAAATTCTAGTTTGGGGAAAATAAAAAATATTCAGAACTTCATAAAACACATGTTGCCCAAAGAGATGTGTCACATTCACAAAATTCATTTAGATAAAGATTTTAGCCCAAAAAGGTGGTGAAATAAATGTTTCCCAGGCACGACAGTGTGATAGTGTTGTGTGAGATGCAGAAACCAGAGGCAGCCGAGGACTTTAGACCTGTTCTTACTGATTTCTCAGACTGACTGTGCCCTTCAGATATTATGGTTTTATCTGAAATAATGCACATGACATAAACACTTTTCAGGCCAAGGCATTTATATTCACATTAATTGAGATTAATAAGTAAAATCTCATAATTTTCTCTTCATGGAAACTATGAAATGTAAGGGGTAGAAGTTGAGGGGGGGGGGCGTTAAGATGAAAATCTGAGTTAACATCAAACTCAAAATGAGAGACACTCAAAGTAGATTCTAGACTACAAAAAAAATAACTTTGTGGAGAATTGGACAGAACACATCCAATGGTAATCCACAACAAGTTTGGGCATGTTTCATCTCATATTTTGATAACTACCTTGACTAAAGCGTGCTTAAGACAGGGGCAGTTTGGGGGCGGTTTGTGAGTAAGCTGAGGGGCGGTCTACTCGTTGCGGTTTAGGTGCTAAATTCAGACACCCCCGGCGCGATTGGCACCTGACAGGAACAAAATTTCACCTAGTTTGTACATAAACCAGCAAACGCACCCTACCTTTCCTATTGTAATTTTCCTAATGATATTTATATAAAAAATCAGCACTGTCATGACGCATCAATCACAACAATTGCTCAATTTGCATGATGAATAATTATGGCCAGGCGCGGTTCATTCAGCAAGCTACTCTCCCACACACACAAGTCGAGTCTCACAGTCACACTCAATCTCTGCAGAGGAAAAACAGCTGCGAAATAAACAAAGTTTGGGGTTAAATTCCAGGGATAGAAACATACCTTGTAATATATGTCGAACTGAATATTCTCTGGTAGAGGTCTCAGCTCTTTTCTGTGTCTTGAATAAGTTGACACAACGGCAGAAATAGCGGCATTGTAGAGGGTTTCTGGGACCCATTGCAGCTCACTGGCAACCGCCATGTTTACTTCTCGTCCGAAATGGAGATTTGGCATTTAATTCATAGACGCTGTCAAAGGCGTGATGATTTTATCATGAAGAATTTCATGCACTAAAAATTAGCTTCTGACCTTATTTTTCAATTTGATACAAACTATGAACATTAAATATGTATAAAAAGTCTAATAAGTATCCAAAATCATAATTTATCTTCATAAACGATATCTTCGATAAAATCTTTAAAAAATTAATTTCCCTAGCGACCTGATTGCAACTATTATGGGAAAACTGGGACCGGAAAATTGGGGTAAGGAAAGTTTGCATTTGGAGACAAGGTGGGTATTCCTGAAAGATATTGCGAAACAAAAACATATTCCTACTTATTTTTATATCTTGCTCCCAAAGAAGTGCTAAATGAACTCAAGTTAGTGTTAAACTTTTGAATCGAAAACTAGGTATTCAATAACCTGACATGATACTTTTATTGACGCGGGCTGGTATTAGGGGTGGATGCCGAGACCTCTGATAATGAGGTGCAGACTGGAAGCGTTCCTTCGTTTGATCCCGACAAATTTATTTTCTGCATCAAATATCTGTCATCTCTTACATAGTTTGTTAGACATAATAATAAGAATAAACAAAAGATATATAAATGTAATACCATAATTCTTCTTATTGATATAAGGACTACTATATAGAATACATAAATGGTAAAGTCCCAGATCGGTCATTATTGATAGATCCTGAAGTTTTGGCGTTTATTAAACCGTCCCAATTCCCATTTAAAACTTTTCTCATCAAAACCAGAGCCCCAAAGTCCCTTCAGTGGAGAGGGGAAGCATTAGGGGAAAAATCCAAAAGCAGACACTAGACAAATACAAACCAAACTTGGCTTGGGGTAATGACTTTCCATCTCTGTGTATTATTGTAAGAAAGTTCAAGCTTCTTCCACCCTATTTTTGGTAAATTTATAGCACTTTGGCCTGAGAAAGTCCATAGGTGTGGACGAAAGCTAGCTAGCCCCTTCACCAAAAAGTAGTTGGGTAGCGGCTTTAACTTTCTTTTTGGACCTAAGTCTGAGCATGTGATTAACACAAAATTCAACCCCAACTGATTAAAAGTGTTGTGTGTTATATTATCTTTTATTTATTCATTTATTTATTGACAGATGAAATTGAATCGCGAATATATTGAGAGCTTGAGAGAGATAAAATTATTTCCCCCTTTTTGCTTCTTTAAAGTACTTTCGTTCTCCCCCCCCCCCTCCCGAATTTATGGTGGCATAGAAAATCCTTCCTTCATTTTCTTTTACTCTCTCTTGCTCTCTAAATATCACTCCCTCTCTTAATGTATATATCTCATCTCGCTTATGTCCCTCTCTCTCCCTAGCCCTGTACACATCTTCTTTCTTTCCTTTTCAGTTGAATTAAATGATGTAATACTAGACAAAGACATTGAATTGTACTAACATTCAAAGTGAGCTGGTCTGAAATAAGTCCTATACATCTCAGTTTGAAAAAAAAATAATGTTTCATGTATTTTTGCTGAAACAAAACAAAAAGTGAACACTTTAATCATGCTAAACATCCCCTGGAATTAAAAAAATGTAGAAATATATTTGGCATATTCACCTCTTCACACTGACATATATATGAAACTGACTTTTTATCCACACTAGTAGTTTGTTATCAGATCATCTTTTATTCTGTCATATCCATTTTGGATAGGCCTTCACCTATAATATTGATAGTGAGCAATTACTGATACAATATATACATCATTATTATGTTTTTGATACTAAAGACAAGAAACTTAATAAGAATTGTATGGAATAAGTACATGAAGTTACAAGCACAGATCTACAACAAGACTTCGCTAAAAGACTCTCTCCTGGCCAAAATCTCATATAAACATGTATGTGGCCACATGCTTCAGTATAACAAAATCTCATATAAACATGTATGTGGCCACATTCTTCAGTATAACAAAATCTCATATAAACATGTATGTGGCCACATTCTTCAGTATAACAAAATTTCATAAAAGCAAGGTATTTGGCTTGGTTCCAAGCACCTTATTATAACATGAGATTAATGAAGGAACAAAGCAAAACAATATGCAATCCATTTTGACTTCAATAAGGAACCAAGACCTTGATTTCATATAATCTTTCTATACTGAAATTTGCACGTTTTCTAAATTGGAACTATGAAAATTGCCTCATATCTTGTAATGTGAGTGAAGACTGTATTATTTATGAATTAACTTTCTATGCCTCTGCCACAGGTGGTGCCAAAGGCATTATGTATGTTATTGGTTTGTCTATCCATCCGTCAGTTCGTTACCGCAAAATAACCACCCGAGATGTGAACTTGAAAATTAGAGATAAATATTGTAGAGAGTTTCATCTTATAGGAAGACAATCTGATTAGATTTTGGAAAGCATTGGTCATGGGGTCACACAGGTCAACATAGAAATTCAATGTATTGAGCTCGTTGTCACAATATAGATCTCAAGAACCGCAAGAAATATGAACTTCAAACTTATGGATAGTGCATGTACCATAGGAAGGTGGTCTGATTAGATTTTGGAGAGCATAATAGATCAGATGTCAAGGGTCATTTTGAAATTCCATATATTAGCCTGTTAACACGATATCTCATGAACTATTTCAGATATGAACTTCAAACTTGGGGAGTAGTTTATTCTTACACGTAGCAAGAGTAGATTATGAAATTGCATGTTGTCCAAAGATTTCATGAAATAAACAACAATGAAGCAAATTTTCATTGTTATAAATCCTAAAGACTTTGTTTTGAAAATCACCACATTAGTCTCCCTCAATTTCAAATATCTACATGCAATACATTTAGAGAGTCAATCCCTTGTTGCTTGAAGGAATGATCATATTTTACAGTACACTACATGTATGCTTTTAAAGCAAAATTATCTTCTGTAAACTTATATTGCTGTCATTTAATGTAACAGAGATCTAAAATGACTTTGGCCCATCACTAGACCTAATGATATTTGTTAACTATTAATTCTATTTTTCGTTACAATGTTCACTGTTACTTTTAAAATAATTCCCTAAAATATTTCAGTACAAAGATTTACTTACACAGTCAATGGTGCAATAATATAAAGTGTAAAATGGTCGCAAAATGGAAGATTTCTTAAAATGAGACCAGTTCAGATTTAATTCATACTTAAGCACCATTTTTTCACACAATACCAATCACTTCATGCATGGATTAGATGTATAGTAGCTAGCTCACAACTACATCTACATGTTAAGTGCATAAAGAATAAGGGTCATCCATGATCCTATTGTAGAACATTCACATTCCAAGAAAACCTCTGATAAAGCACATTTAAGCAATTTTTCACGCACACAATGACAGAAGAATAAAAACATCTAAAAATATACATCCATACATGTATCTTCTAAGTCACATGATTTGTAGACATAAATGCATCAACATATCGTAAAAGGAAACATACGTACATTTACATATATATACGTGTATACACCTGTAAGAGATATTCCACACATTTCTAAAAATTGTTGCAACCGAACTGCTTTATGTTGTCATTGAGATGATTTCAAGCAAATTATGCTGTTTGAACTCCAAATAACAATTCACATTAATTTGTTAAGGTATGGTATATGACATCAAAGCATGCAAATAAATTGTCCATCATGCATTACAAGGTGTTGTACTAGAAATAGCCTGCAAACAGAGCATCTGCTGAACAAGGTTGATCAAAGTAAACCATCCAGTTACCATCTCCATACCCTACAGCCATGCCAGCGCCACCATCTAGAAGTATCATAGCAGAAAAGTGCCTGTGACCTCTGACGACCTCTTGTTCCAGCTTGACGATCTCAACCATGTCTAAACCGGTTTGCACTGCTTCTACGCCAGGACCACTACCCAAGCTGAAGTGGGCACGGCTACCTGTACCACAGGTTGGAGATAGGTCTGTGATGATGCACTGATCATCAGATGGCATGGAAGCAACGGAGGCACCCGATGCATCAACGATCTCCTCATCTTTGACGCCCTCATCATCGGCAAGCCACAGAGGGAGCTCTTCATTATTGAGTTTCAATCTTAGACCCATAGATCGCGGCGTGATTAGGAGACCGATGACCGTGATGGTGAATGCTTTGCCATTGCCGGATTTGACAGCGTCTCTGGCAGCGTAGGTCTCTGATTGGCTGACGTTACCATAGTTGCTGTAGAAGGCTGTACCATGAAGCATCACAGGACCTACAGGGTAGTTCTCTGCTGAGAAGTAGTGCTCTGGATCTAAGAGTTGAACAAAGGTGTGTATAAACTATAAGATTCAAAGGACATGCAGTGTCTGCTATTTCAAATAATGAATGATTAACAAAGAAATTTATAATGTCATGGATCAAAAGTATTAAATTTAGGCTTACAAATACGAGCAGTTATTTAATGGTATCTACAATACAGGGATTGCGTGCTTATGTACGTTTACATAAAGTCATACAATATGAACAGCTCTTTTTCTACATGAAATATTATTTGTTTTAGAAGAGTACTCTGTCATTGAAAGAGGCCATATGATTAGAGGCATCGGAAGACTCCAAGGAGAACAAAAGATGGAGGGGCAAGCCATTGTTAACACACTATCGCTTGACCCTCTCATCCTTTGTCTCTGCAGATTTCCGATGCCTCTCTGTATATCACAGAGAATCTTTTTTTTTTTTTAAGCTCAGTAAGAAATCCTTCAGAAAGAAGAACATTAAATATTTCAAAAGATTGACTGTATCTGACAAAAGCCTATAAACAACAAGTGATTAAAAACAGGTTAATATTCACCTGGTGTCTTTCCACTGGGATCAGGTAGCAGATGCTTGGTGAACTCATCTTTAAAGACACGACTGCTCAGACAACTCTCATAGAACTTCTTCCCAACACTCCTCATATTCTCTGAATCAGTTCTGTTCAGAAACCAGCCATAAAAGAGTGGATACAATGCTTTCTGAAACTTCTCTAGTTTCTTCTGGATCTCCTCCAGGGAGTAACCGCGAGATGATCTCTTGACCAACTCCTGCGCATCAAGAATCCAAGACGTCTGGGGCGTAACAAGAATGTCCACATAGTCGAACTCGTGTCCGATGCTACTGTAGTTTTTCACGGCAAAGAGCGAGGAGTTTGTGTTGTCCACGATGACGATAGGAAACTCTTCCTTGCAGCTGTTTCTCACACACTCCTGGCAGTCTGAATGGGCTTTCTCAAGAGTCTGCTTTGAGAAAGGAGGCTTTTCATCTTGAGGAATGTCTTTCTCGGCGTTGCAAATGGCGACCTTCCCGGGATACTGCTCAAGGATGGCTGCAGCGAGATCAGACTTGCCGCAACCTGGTGGACCACGGAGTATCATCAGAGTCCTTGACTCTCCCACATACGCGACGGTCTTTGGATCATTCAGGAAAGGATAGTTGAAGGTAGGCTCCATGTCTTCTGCTGCTGTTATTTCATTCTCTTTGGCACCACTGTAGAATTAGAAAAGGGTACAATATGTCTCAATCTATCAATACTGCAGACATACAAATTTCAAGTTTTAGACCGATTCACTTTACCTGTCACTTCAAGATTTAAATAATGATTTATTTTGGAGGTTGGGAGAGATAAAAAATCAAAATTCTATCTCTGTGATGGTTTTCTTTACTTTTCATGTAAATGTCATCATTATACTTCTGGTAGACCTAGCTACTACCTTTTATTTTTTAATGTATTGTGTGGAAGGTCAACAAACAATATTTTTATCAAAGAATTCCTAAATAACTCCAGGCACTTTTTTTTTTATTCAACTCAACTTATTCAAATAGTTTCACACTTTAACTGCAAGTTCAAATCACAAAGACACATCTGAATGGTGGCTAGAAAAAAACAATGAAGTCAGGAGCAATAATTACCTTTCAAATAAAATTGTTTTTTTTTAATACGAGAAGCGTAAATAATCTTTTAGACATAGACATCTATAGAAAAGTCATAAAGTGACCCTCATACTCACTTTGGTTCCTTAAAATTAGAAGAGCTATAATAATTACCCATCATACATTCCCACGCAGCTCTTATGATTTATGGACTTGCTTACTTGCTCAGAATTATTTCTATATCCTCCCATTATCGATCATATCTACATGTACTTCCTATCGTTTTACTTCCTTGTAGCTTGAGTTCCATGCTATTAATCAAAATATTTCAAGTACCTCTCCCAGTGGCGGATCTATCTTCTTTTCCAAGGGGGGGGGGGAAGTGATGGACCTTTAACCTCGCATCCACAAGATCCCCCCCCCTCCCCCAGCCAGGCCTAATAATAATGCCTTAATTCTTTCTTGATTGTTCTTCCTCTTTCTTTCTTTCTTTAACTTTTTTTGGTGCAGCCCAAGGGGGGATTAACAACCCCCCCCCCCCCCCCATTTAGATTTGCAACTGCCTCTAATTACTGCAATCACTTCAACCAATTGAACCAAATGCCTTTAACATTACACTTGTTTATACAAAACTCAGGATTGGTCTCGATTGAGTTTAATACTGACCAGGAAGATATTAAAAAATGAAAATGAGAATTAATAAAAAAAAGACGCGAAAGAGAACTTAGGGAAGTAAATAAAAACAAAAGTCATTGTAATGTCAATGACATGGAATCTTTGCTGCAGAAGTTTAAATATGTATTAGGCCTAACTGTTAGATCTATTCATATTCATTAAATAGGATTGTGCTGGAAAAAAATATGGGAAATGCCAATGGAAGGACAAGGAGATCATTATTAATCTTGAGTTAAAAAGTTTTCGTTTCTTCACTCAGTTTGAGTTTCAGACATCGATTGGCATACGTACCGGACTGTTTCAATTCCAAGAAAATCGTAGATGAGAGCTACTGCAATCCAAGATAATATTATCATTCTTTCTCTAGGAGACTAGGCCTATAATCTGTGGATTGTGGCTCCGATATGTTCCTAGATCTCTCTCTCGCGATCGCGCGCTCGGGTTTTAGCTGTTTAGTCAGCTGACCCAGAGTGTCAGGTGACACATGCTGACGAAACGCACGCCCTGCCCCTGGCCGGCTGCGCTTTACGCGTACGGTATTCGTGTACGTATGTCTAGTACCGGTTGCTTGTGGTGATGTGATGATGTTTCGACAATTACAAATCCATTTACTATTCCCTAATTTGTTAAAGTTCATCGACATAGTGACTGCCGCAAACATAGCAGAAGTAGATCAGGAATACAGAGACATATTTTGTAAGAAACTTGTGTAACAGTTAACTGTTAAACATTGGATGCGATCATCAATGTCAAAATGACAATGATTCAAGTGAATGATTGAACGTCTTTACTCTTGCCCTACAACTTACAAGTTTGGATGATGACTAAATCATGAATGAGTCTGAGTCTCTTGCTGAGCTGAGCTGTGTGGATGTTTATCTATTGACTTTAATCTTAGTTTTATTGTTGTTCATCATTGTTTACCCTGTGTGCTTTATGGGTTTATGTGAATAATTTATGGAAAATAAAGTTATGTTTAAATGTTGTTGTTTGACACAATGACAGTTTCTCAGATAATCATAAGTGCAATCACTAAAAAATTTTAGTCCAGGGCAGTAGTTCATGTCACACAAAATGACAAATACTTGCAGTTGAAACATGCAAAGCAAATTCCAAGGCATGAACAGTTAATTCAGTGAAGGTGTCAAGTTTCAAACAGAAATTAGCTCAGCTTTTTTTCTTTTTCTTTTTTTTAAAATCTTTTTTAATTCTAAATTTTGCTTGGAAATGCCAATCGATGATAAATCTAACGTTACCATGACAATAGATTGTAGATCTCGGTCTACATGTAGATTATCATCACATGAGAAAGATATAGATTTCTATCCTGTTTCAGTATTGCACACAGTTTGTACTTGCTACGACATCAATTAAATTTAATCATTTGTTTTCCTTTCAATACTTCTACTTTCAGAGAACAATCTTTTTATTTTGTGAGATCGACCTACTCCAAATATGGCCGCCCCACCACCAAGAAAGAAGAAAGGTTTCCACATAGACGAGGCTGAGCTACTGTGCAAGAAAGGGTGTGGTTTCTATGGCACTGTGGCATGGCAAGGATACTGCTCTAAATGCTGGAGAGAGGAATGCCAGCGCAGTCGACAAGCTCAGATCGAAAGTGATGCATTGTTTGCAAAGAGGTAGAAACACTACATCAGGTTTCCAAGCCCATCAGGGAAATCAGAGAAAATTATTTTACTTTTTTACAGTCAGGAAAAAGTCATGAAATTTTATGAAAATGTCTCAAATCTGGGACAAGTCAGGGAATTTTAATTAGCCCCCCGCAAAAAATAAAAAAGGATGGAAGTCAGTCAGACTCAAATATTCTATTATCCAAGTAGTTCACTGTAACAACCTGGTAAACATTCAAAACTGGAAATGGGTTCAAATATTTATCAGGGAATTTTGAGGCTTCATCATATCAGGGAAAAATCAAGGGAATTTTGTTTTCTTCAAATGCTGGGAACCCTGATTATTGCTCAATAGGTGTTTGGCCTGTGCATGATACTTTGAATTTTTTTTCCCCCGCATGTAACAAAATATCATATTCACTATGCAAATCACTTTAAAGTTTGAAATTGTGAATAATAAAAAATGAAATAAAGAATATATACAATGTAATGTTATAGTAATTACATGTAACCATTATAATAATTACCTGATTTTTATCTATAAAAAGGCAGTACAAAGTGTCCTTGGATGGTGAGCTAGAAGTTTTCAATATTATTTAGTCGAATCTGGTGGGACTGAAGAAATAGCTTTGACTCTGACTTCAACCACCTGAGGTCAAGTTCTTTTAAAGTTATGTAACTTTAAAAGAACTTGACCTCAGGTGATTATTTGTCTTTTAAAACATGAGTTTGACTTGGGCCAAGTTGACTGTATTTGATTAAACAGTTGAGTCTCAACATACTGTACTTTGTTTAACTTTGAGGTCATTTGTATACAGTCCAATCCTCTTTTTTATAACAAGATGTTCATGACCAAACCAATGAATGAAACCTTGTTACATGAACACAGAGTCACGTAGAGATATGTCCACATGTATGAAATCAGGATTGGGTGAATTGCCTTTTGTTAGAACTTCTAACAAAATCTTCTATCTGTGTTTCTTATAATGGGTGCACCATACTACTCATCTGTTTTTAGTATTATAGTTTTTGCAAGAAATGCAGACTGGTATAAAAGGAAATTTCTCTCTTGTTTTCTGCTCTAAATTGGTAGACTGTACGAGAGTGAAATGCAGAGAACCGGACGTCCCTCGACCCTGCTCTCCACGACGCCCGACCAACAAGCATCCAACGAACCTACTCACATGGCACTTGCATTCCCTGAACATTCCCCTCAGCAGACCCCATCCCCTAGCCAGCAGGGGGGCGTGTCACCTGGAGGTCAGAACGAGGCCCTGACTTTTGACAAGTTTGAGGAGAAGCGCAAGCAGAGGCAGAACAGCAAAACCAAGTCGATGAAGACACTGTTTTCAAAGGGTGGCAAGACACCCAACAGAGGTAATACATATCAATTAAACATTTATTTTGTTGTCATAAAATGTTATACAGAATTTAATGAAAACCGTTTCCCCCTATTTGCTTTCAAATAAGCCTAGAATATTGTTGTGTCTATTTTTTGTTTGTTCGTTCGTTGTTTTTTTTTTTGAGGGGGGGAGGGGGGATGTTGTAGCCTAGCCAGAATTACATGTACCTCTGTAAATGATATCAATCTCAAACTACTCATTTTTTACATTATTTCTCCCATCATTCAGCATTCTAATCATATATGACCACTTCAAAATGTTACAATTATATGTTACTAAATATCAAAACGATTACCTTGTACATTTAGAGACACACTGTACATGTATCCCTTTGTTTTCACGTTCATTCCACAAGAAGATGTACATGTATAGCCAGAAGTTATTGATTCCATTAATGTTTACTCTGTTACCCTTTGGTCAAGGTGAATAAGACTTATTGCCCATTACATGAGGTAAACAAAGATTTATTGTGAAACTGAGTTTCTTATAAGGTCGTCCAAAAGGTTGAGCAGTCAAGGTGAAGATAAACCCAAAACTCCAAGGTCAAGTTTATTGACATCGCTATGCCAATGATTTTACATTACAAGCTACTCTGATGAATAAAAACAAATAATCATTTGGAGCCTCGAGACAAGTCATGCCATTATTGAAATTATACCTCAGCCTACATTTGCAACTTGACTGAAATTTATATCAGAAATTATAAGTTGGGTCTGATATTTCATTCAGTGTAATAATTGTGCATGTTATTGTCTTTTTATGGATAAAATACATGTATTTCACTCAAATTAACAATCACGTGTTAATTAATTGTGTCTAGATATTTACAGATCAACATTTAAAGTCATCTATTTAAACTAAAAGAAGGGAGTCTGTTTCATATTGGGTCCGCCAGAGTCAGTTACATGTATTTTTTATATACTTTGATACATATGATTTGACCATGCTGTCTTCGGCTTTCCTGATATCATTCACAACAATAGAGGGCGCCACGGCTGCTCCACATGCTCGGCTTGAGAAGCAGATAAGCATGGAGAGCCAACGTGCTATGGGTGATTTCATGGAGTTCCTAAAGATATTGAACAGACCGGCAGCACAAGATCTTAACAAACAATGCAGGGCATTCGTTGAGCGACTACAGAGGGAGTCAAATCTATCAGTGGAAGAGCAGGCAGAGCTTGTGCAAGACTTCTACCATAGTATGGGTGATAGGATCAGCACACATAGTTCATTCAAAGGTAACAATTCTGGATTATTATTTAAAATTCCATGCATGCATGTACACCTACAGCTTGGGAACAAATTATTAGACCAACCTCCTTTTCATGAGGATTTCTTCTTGGGGTGAGCGTTAGTTATTGCAGCTCATTCTTGCTTCAAGAATTCAAAGAGTTCTCTCTTGTTTAATGGCTTGTGTTCGTGCATCCCGTCTTTGATTTCATTCCAAAGATTGAAATACTGAAACCCTTATGAAAAATGAAAAAGAGTTTGGTCCAATAATTTTTGCCGACCTGTATATTAGTGTACAAAAGAATTTACACACACTATGAATCAGTCATTTTAGATGTTAGCAGTGGCAAGAAGAGTCAATTTTATGTTTTATTTGTTATTTTTTGAGCTTGATAGTTTCCAACGCACTCACTCTGGTACTTCTGCTTTACTTCTGAATTGCTTTGGGATAGGGTATGTTCCATGACCACTCTGGGCCACGAAAAGGTTCCACACTGACCCAACTGTGCTAGTATCAATACACAGAGTTGTGTAAAAAGAGGCATGTTTATGGTGTAAAGGCTACACCCTTGTATGTATGTGACTAGTGCAGATTGATCATTCAGAACATATCTAATCATCAATAAACCGTCTCTCAATTTCGTTGCAGAATTCCTTCGCCGAGAAGCAATCCATTTACATCAAACAGTGGATGGATCCGACAAAAAACTCTCAAAATTTGAGTCACGTATGTCTAGATTTTATCAAAAAGAAATCTCAAATAAAGGAGATAACCAACAAAAAGAAAAGCATGCTCATTATTAAAAAAAAAAATCCACTTTATGTGTAGATTTTCCCATCATTTTCTTTTGCAACCATTTATGTGTTTCAATATTTTGTTTTTCTTTTGTTTATTTTGGTAACCATCTTGGTTCAGATTATCATTTGTTTTTTGTTCCTTACTAATATAGGCATCTCCAGGTTGTCACAAATGAATAGATATCTCTCTGATTTTCAAGATGCACCTAAGAAAAGTTTGTCACATCACCAAGGTGAAAAGGATTGCCATGGCAACAACAGGGGTCATAAGAGAATAGCCAATCTTGCCTCAGTAGAATCTGTTGGGAGTCAAGAAATAGCTTTGACTTTAATAGAAAAAAAATATTGACTTTTGAAGGGTTAAAACAAAATATAAATAGAACGTATCTTGAAACTTAGACCCCCAACTGGAGCTCAATTGAGGCAAGGTTGATTGTATCTGGCAATGTCCGCAACTACTTGTATGCATCTTTGCATGTGTTCTGCACAATTCGAACTCCTTCTCTGCAAGTTGTGGCTTTGTTTAATACATAAGAGAAGACTAATATCACTTTGATACAGAGTTCGACCCTCACTTTTTTCAACAACTTAAAATAAATGTGACAGTCTACTCCTAAGGTGCTCTTGACTAAACCATAGTGCCTTATAATGAAATCTTCTTATACTGAACTCAGTGAAGTGAAACAAAGTGGCAGATCTAGCCAGATTAGACACATTACTTTGGATGGGCACTCCATTGTGCCCTACAAATCAGTGGCGGATCCAGGAAGGGGCGCAGGGGATTCACGCCCCCTATAATTTGAGAACCATTCATTTACTGTACATGGTAAAATCAGAAAATTTCGGTGGCGCCCCTCCATCCTGAAATCTTGGATCCGCCAATGGAAATGATATTGGCCCATATTTTGATAGCCTGGTTTAGCTTAACCCAGGATTAAGGGTAGTTTAACTCTAGTCTAACTCCTCAATTTAACCCTGGGTTAAATTTTCATATTCTGAGAGCAAAGTTTAGCTTAACCCAGGGTTAAGTATGGTCATAAATCCTCCAAAATTTAAACTAGCCCAGGGGGTAGTTTAAGCCTGGTTTAATTTTTGGGCATCATCGTTACTACAGCCATTTGCACCTTAAAAACAACACAATTACAGTTAACTTTTGTGATAATCGGGCAGGGGAGGATTATAAAAACAATTAAAAAAATGAAAAATAATCCAGATTGATTAATCTGTAATGATAAAATACGTCCAATCCTCAATACTAAATGTATGCATTGCCTGACAAAAATAAAATCAAAAATCGATCAACCAAACCTGCCCCGCCCTAGCCTAGACCAGCGCGATGCGCACGATTGGCAAGGCGCGTATTGTATTGTTGCATGAGGTGCGTTCCACTGTTGCGCGACCCTGACCTGGGAGCGCAGCTACAGATGAACTCTACTGAGCCTGGTAATGTGTTTAACCCAGGGTTAAATGTTAATCTTGGGTTTTGTTAAACTAGGCTATCAGAATACCAATACTACTTAATCCAGAGGTGTGGGTTAGGTGTGGTTAAGTTAACCTAGGGTTAACTTTAGCCCAGGGTTAACTTTCACTGCTATCAGAATATGGGCCATTGTGTCTAACCAGGCTAGATCCACCACTGATTGCACGTGTTTGAAATTGTGATGAGGAGAATTGCCTTGTTACATCAAAATCATATTGATAGGAGTGAACTCAAGTAAATGTAAAGAAGGATTGCATGTCTTTCCTCTTTGTTTTCTCTCTTTTGTTCAGATAAACTTCTGATTTCTTCTTTTTATACATGTATTTATAAACTTTTTAAAAGTTTTTAATATTTCATTAAAAACCTAAAAAAATGGTAGATCTTGCATTAAGTGATCATGCACATTGTAGATAAAGCAGCAGCATTTATTAAACTGCGCCCATTTGCTTGATCATTGTATAAAACCAAAAGCAGATATAATCGCACAGAAATGTTCTTTTATTAGGTACATGTATTATAGGTATTCACCCCGTTCTCATCATGGTTTTTGTGCGGGTAAAAAAATGTTGTTGTGTCAAACACCATGTCATCAATAATGAATTGAACACTCGTTGTGGGACACCTGTGCCCTGTAACATAAAGAGTTGCTATCGGTTGACAAGGTTAAAAAGTTAGTCCTGTTTTGCTCTGCTTGTCATTGTTGAGTACACTTGAAACGTTGCAACTTTACTCGAAACTGTGCATATGGGGTTGGCACTTAAAAATCTGTATTCCCACCAGTAATGGTCTGTAAGTCTATGCTTGGTGCTTCAACTACTGCCTGTGGGAGGTTGTTCCAATCGATGGCAACTCTTTGACTGAAGAATTTGTTTCTCGTATCAAGTCGGTGGATTAGAAAATTGTTGTGTTACACCAAAGAAAAGCCATTTAATGTTGTTATAATTTTGGTTTGAGAAAATTAGAAATATTACATGTAGGTACATGTAAAGCTTGTGTTTCTACTGTGAAAAGAACTTAAAACAAAGCTCAGTCTAGAAATTCAAAGAAAGTTACAAACCACAGAGAATATCTTGAGAATCCCTCTACATGGATTATTTTCTTGGTCGAAATATTCAACATAAAAATGAACCATAATTTTCCTTGGTGGGCAACATTATTTATATGCAGTGAACAATTTGTTTACACAGACAGGTATTCAGGCATACTTGGTGCATGGTTTTTCTGCTTGTGGCATGCACAACCCATATAACATACACCTGTTGTAGTGCTAATAGGATTGTTCATGTGTCAGAAAATATTAATACAGTCAATGTGAATACATTAAGAGTCTGTTTAGGAGATGGATTGTCATGGGCTGGTCCTTGTGTTTTAATGTCATTCATAATCATGAAGCATGTTGTAATTAAAGTGAAATTATTGTTCTGGTCATGACAGTGAAATGTGGAAGACACTGTCTAAAAGTGATTTGGAGAGGTCAAAAACATTTCACATAAGCATTACTTTGTGCTGTGTGGTTTTGGGATCGCCATAATGATAAGAAATTAACCCACTTCAGCTTTGAGTCACAAACACTCACACAGAAATGCATGTATGGGGCAACACAAAATGTTCGGGACCCAAACATGTTAGCTGGATGGTATATTTTGGACCTTATTATGACTATTAGGGCATTTGAAAAGCAATCTTTTCTTGTGGAGCTTTTTATTATGATATTCTTCCCAAATATTATGAAAATAACAGGAAAGCTCAAAATAATTTTCTTCATCTTCCCCACAACTTCCCACACTAAATTGCCTTTAAACCAGCAATTTGCGGATACAGGAATGTTAAATTTGTGATTTTTTTCCCCACTCTAAACGGACACCACAGTTTTTCACAAAGCCTTGGGGAAAGCCATTTGATTTTATTCTCTATTTGATTAACCATTCCTTGTACTTGTCTGTGTGTTATCATTGATGAGTGTACATTATTATCAATGACATCCTGTTCAAATAACTAAGTGGCAAATATGTGAACTATTACTAATCACATGGATAGTAGTCATAGTGTACATATTAAATTTAAACATGCAGAGTATCATGTCCACATGATAATGTGTCATGTCTGCAAGACCACTAATCACCCCTTTCGGACTTGTGGTTTAAGCACTCAAAAGAAGAAGAATATGAAACACAAAACTTTTTTTATAGAGCATATATGTACATGTATGAGTCCTGTGTATAAATAGCACTTTACGTTGATATCCCAATAAGAGCATTTAGATGCATTTGAGAGGAGGGTTTGTGCTAGAGAGTAGCATGATATCTAGATGGAGCATACCCTCTACCATATGATTGGTTAAGTGGTTAAATGCAGGAATTTCGCCAGTTAGTCATCGCAAAAATTTCCACTTTATTGTAATGCTATTTTTGGTCAGGATAACGTCCAAAAGCACAAAATTTTGCCATCGCAAACTTCCCCAACTAGTCGAAAATCTAGGAAATATCGTCACATGTATATATTCGTATTTTATTTTGTTTTGTTTATACAGGGTCCCCAGTTATAATAGCGTCTTGACCTGTGATGGGGCCACCCTGATGAAATAAGATATCTGTGTGCAATGAAAATGAATGTGCCTTATTGGCTACCATGATGCTATTGGGTAAAAGTAATCCCTTAACCCTAAAAAGACTGGGCTATTTTGACACACATAAAGACTGGGGGGGGGGGGGGCTCATTCAGCCCCCCCTAAGATCTCGGCTGTTGAGCGCGCGATCGCGCCGAAAATTGGCACGCGCATTACCCACGGCATCCTCTCCAAAACTGAAGAGTCGTATTCTCCGAAAAATTTCATCACTAATTAAATATGCTAATTTATGCATACAATCAAAGATTTGCTCTAATTAATTAAATAAAGTTCCAAAAGTGCAAATTTTTGGTTTACAGGCTCTTTGTAGGCTTCTGGTGAAATTTGTTTAAAAAAATAATCTGTATCAAGAGTTTTTTCTTATGTACTGTATATTGTTTTTAAAATTTCTTTAATATGTATTTCTTTGTTTTTCGACTTTTTTTTTTATTGTTTTTTTTTATGGAAATCATCAGTGACACTATTTCAATCATAAACAACCTTAAATTAATTGCTTTTAATCAGTTAAAGAGAAAATTATGAAACATTTGGCCATGCGTTTTGAGGTGGGCCCTTTTCTGTTACATGATATGTTTTCAAAGAAATTGTACCGTTTTTATTTAATAGAGTATTATTCTTTATTTGACAGATAGTAACCCTATACCCATAAAACTTATACATATTCTGAAAGAGAATTGTCTGAAGAATTCAAAAAATCATATCATGAAAAGGGATAGGGTTATAGTCATAAGAAGTTACATACCAAAATATGTGAAAAAGGTGAGAAAAAAGAATACTTCACAGAAATATCTGGAAGAGAAAATTAAGGCCCTCACAAGAAAATAACATGCATATTTGCACACTCTATCAAAGTCAGACGCTTTCCACAATATATAACTTTGTTAGGGGTTAGTTCCTATAATGAATGAATTTTGCGAACACTCAGCGCATCATCTTTCCAGCAAAAATTCAAGCATCAGAAAATTTGGGAGAAATATAGTCGTTAATTGATGTTTATTTATACACAAAGCAGCCCTATGCATTTCAATAGATCAAGTACTCCTTTGTGCCTAATGAAGGACTCAGGAAGGCTGACCTCAACACAAACAATAATGATCAATCAAGAAAGCCAGTGCTGCTTCTCAGCACAACTTGGTACAGATCAACTTTTGACCAATGTTTTATAACACTCGAGTGTTTCAGTCATTCATGAGTATTCGGATATGATTTTGGTACAAGTATATATAGACATATACTGAGTTACTTTTTGTCATGAAAACTAAATCTTCATAATATACACAATAGTCTATACAATTTTAATAAGAGGCTATCAAAGTTGGGATATACCTTTTATCTAGGACGCACTGTAGTGAGAGACTTTTGACTTTTCTCTTGGTTCAAGATCATGTGCACAGTTAGTTAACTATATAATTAGCTTCAACCTTACAGAGTAATCTCATTAATGAGTGTTAAATTTGACACCTACTATTAATATCATAAATTATCGAATCAATAGACTAGTTATCATGTTATGTTTCAAAAATGACGGTATATATAACTCATTGTCTAACTGAGACAATAGAAATTTATGTCCCATTCATCATCTGCTCGTACAAAAAATGGGTATTTGGAGTTAATTAATCAGTATAATTAGTCTATAAATAAATTGAACCTCATAGGTATTTCTATCTATTACCACTATTAGATTATTCCCTCAAACTAATACCAAATTTACCCATATAGCATCCATACTTAAAGTTTGACACCAAATTTCTAATTTAAACTACCATTTACTCATTTAGGTAAATTAATTAATTAGCTTAATTAGTTAATTAGGATTACCTTAAGATTCACTTTGATCCATTTTTACTTATAGTGGAATGATATTCCAATTAAACTGTTTAATGTTTAGGTAATGTGAAGGAAAAGCTTAAATTTGTTAAAGAATAGAAATTTTATGCTCATGCTCCACATGCTCCTCCTCCTCCTGCCAACGTGCAAAAATGGCTACTCAGAGTTAATGAAACGCTAATTACTTCATAAACTAATTAACCATTTGCATTTCTTTACTTTTAAATAATTGCCAGATTAATTCCCCTGCAAATTATAACATAAAGGCATAACCAATAATAGGCACATGTTATTTAGCATTTTATATCATTATTTATTTCTGTACTTGTCGCGCACATGTAACAACACCACCTATATGGGGGCCCACTATAAAACACATGGCCATTTATAAATTTTGGCTCAAAAAACACTATTTGTATTGGATTTGTACACAAAATCACGTATTTGAGCAACTTTAGGTCTGACGCACATTTACATAATGTTACGTAATTTCTGAACCGCGTACCCGGGCATCTCGAATTTGGTCTCAAAAGTTGCGCGAGACTTCAAAAAAATAGTCATGAAGTCTTGGCGAATTTCTTTCCGCATTGCGAATTTGAGGGGGGGGGCTAAATGAGCCCCCCACCCCCCAGTCTTTTTAGGGTTAAAGAATGGAAGCATTTGTTTACCAGGGTAATATTAAAACAGATATGATAATTGTAAAGAGCATAAAGATGAACTTTTTTTCAGATTAGTTGCTGAAAAAAATAACTAGCATTATATATTGTATTATTTTGATCTTATAGTTACCACCCTTATCAGTGTTTATTGAGAATTATGTCTTCTTTGATGTGTACTAATAGGTACGACCCCCGAGCAGTGTTCTACCATGATGGACCATCTAGAGAAAGTGATCATGACACGTCTTTATCGAGATCTCTTCTGCCCTCCTCTCACCGATGATGAACAGAAGGATCTAGCCATTCAGAACCGGATCCGTCGTCTTCGCTGGGTTCAGCCTACTATGCTAGATGCTGCTATCAATGAGGATAATACACAGGTTGAGAGGTTGATTGAGAAGGCCCAGGAAGGTAGGTTATAGGTTCAAATCTTACATATAATAGTCATCCTCTTCGGAAGTATTTGACATTTATGACTCTTTTGCAAGTAAATAAAATTTTGTAGAAGGTTTCAAAGCAGAATTTGTTTTATACTCTTGTGCTTCCTAGAGTACTAGATGTATGTTTTACTAGATAAAGAAAAATGGGGGGGGGGGGGGGGGGAGGTGTCAAATGTGACCATTCATGCGATAGCCTTTAGAGATTTTAAGGCATATGCTCCTACATAATACAAAAAGCATTCTATCATCTGTACTAACTTCTGCTTCACTTTTATTTTTAAATCAAAACCAAAAAGACCATGATTTATTCTATTCAGGCTGTTGTTAATAAGGCATCATTCTTGCCGAAAGGATTCATATTTACTGTAGACTTTTATTCCAAAAGGGGTTAAAACCACTTTATGAAAATTGAGGGATTAATCTCAGACCATTGTTTGTGTAGCTTGTAGTCTTTGAACCAATATATTAATCTAGATTTTGAGAGTAGTTGTAACAAAATGAACATTTTGATATCACTTGTCCATTGACGACTGTACAGAATCTGGTATTAAAATAAAAGCCATTTTCTCTGAAGTTACAGCTATGGATTCAATCCCTTTATGAGTATAAGTTGATTTACACAACATTCTTCCTGTTCATAATCATAGTTGATATTTTCCCTACAGAGCTGATTGATATGAACAGCAAGAGGGCGCCGATCGATAAGCTGAGTTGCATTGTTAGGACCAGCAAACTCATCTTCCAGATGGTTCATCAATCCCAAGGTGCACCAGCCAGCGCTGATGATTATCTTCCGGTCTTGATCTATATGGTCTTGAAGGCTAACCCTCCACAGCTACACTCTAACATCCAATATGTCTCTAGGTTTGCTAATCCAAGCAGACTCATGCAGGGAGAGGCAGGCTACTACTTTACTAATCTGGTGAGGAAGAGATGATGGTGATGGCGGTGGTTGAGCTTGTGGTGGTGGTGATGATAATGATACTGATGATGGTGGGGATGAAGATAGTAATGATAATGATGATGATGAGGAGGAGGAGGAGGAGGAGGATAATGATGATGGTTGTGGTGGTGGTGGTGGTGGTGATGATGATCATGATGATGACGGTTGCGGTTCTGGTTTCGGTGGTGGTGGTGACAAAGATGTTGATGGTGACAGTGTTCATAGGGATAATGGTTATGATGTTGATGATGGTGATGATGATGATTATGATGCTAATGATTATGATGACAACGATGATGATTGTGATGGTGATGATGGTAGTTGTAATGATGTTGACAATGAAGATGATGATGATAACAGTAGTGATAGTGGTGATTATTTTGGTGGTGATGGTGAAAATGACATTAGTTTTGTTACTTGGTGTTCGTAACAGATACATTTTTAAATTTTTTTGTTACAATTTGTCAACAAAATCTCTTACTCTCCTCCCCTCCTCTTTCAGTGCTGTGCAATCTCTTTCATAGAGAACCTCGATGCCCAGTCCCTCTCACTCACCCAGGAGGAATACGATGACTACATGTCAGGCCGGGCTGTACCACCAGGCAGCGAGCGTAACACAGAGCCTATCTGTGAAGGACTACGCATGATGTACGCCAATCTCTCAGCTCTAGAAGACCTTCGAATCCGCCAGGATTGTCTGATGGAGAACGCTCTGGACCTGCAGCGGGAACTGACCGCTTGGAGGGATGGTGTGGTGAATCGCGTCCAGGAAGTTCTGACCAATAAGCCCCTGGTGGTCAAGAGATTTAATGTTCCAAAGTTAGATGATGATATCACTCAAGAGGATAATAAGGACTTGCCCTCGCCCCTACAACCGGTAGTAGTACCCATGAAACAAACGCTGTAGTGATTATGTGATATTGTTCAAGAGGACTATAATTATGGAGTTGCCGTCATCCTTCAACCTGTAGTAGTACACATGAAACAAACACTGTAGTTTTCAACAAGTTTCAGTCCCCGTGAAACAAACAGCATAGTTGTTATGCATAATGCAGTGTGACAATAAGGACTTGCTTTTGAACCTTTAACCCAAGTAGCAATAGATACAGTGGTTATGTATGTACAATGCATTGTTTTCATGATGTGAGCAGAATCAAAGCTTTTAAATGCTCTTAATATCCCTCTACCAGTCGTGATACCAATGGAATGATACGTACTGATTCCAGAGAAAAACAAGAGATGTGCATGGTATATGAAAGGAACCACTGAGGAAGATTCCCCACCTCCTCTATCATACATTTATGAAATGGTACTTAGAAGGATGCTCTATTGGTGATGTTTGTAGGTATTGATGTTCTTGTCCCTGCTCGTAGTAGTGGTGGCCAAGGTTAAGGTATAAAATGATACCAACAAAATTATTTCAGGCAAAACAGTTCATTGCACCTGTAGTATTGTACCCACAAGTGAAATTAGTGTCCAAAATATGTGACTATTGATATTTTATTTCATTAAAAAGAAATAGGGTATTGAAAAGTCCAAGGTGGATATCTTGTATAGTGTGGTTTGGATGGGGACTCTTAAAGGGATGCAGTAACATTGAATGATATTCAAATTGCATTTTATTGGATTAAGCTCATTTTGCCATCATGATTATGAACACATAGGTCAGTCTGGTATTCCTTAAAAATTGCAGTCTACTTGCTTGCTTTACTTTCGAGATATCTACGATTTTATACTCAAATTTTCTAACCTGCCCAAAGACGCTTTACAAAACCGTGTGCGTTTCAACACACGTGGTTTTCACCGCATTTCCTGTTGTCAAGTCGCCGTGCCTACCGGGCGGCTAAGCTTGCAATGGAGCGGTATAAATTAATCATGCGCGGCCGTATCCTCAGCCGCGTTTGAAATTTCACTGTTTTAAGATAATAAATGACTTCCATTTGATCTGAAAATTGCAGTAGTTTGTTTCTACGGTCAGAGCGATAGAATTCTTTTCATTTTGATCTCTTTTGCACTTGTTTTTGGAAGTTACTAAATCCCTGACTGTGATACTTATTTGTAAATTCAGCTGCAAAGCTTGAGGCTTGATCTAGAAATTGAAATACTTCCTATTATCCCTGCATATTTTCATTTGTTTGTTTGTTTGGTTTTTATGTGTGTATTATGTTGTAATTTGTTGTGTTACTTTATTTTCCATGTACCTCTATTCATCATACAGTTGTAGACCAGAGGTTTCAATTGGTTATTATTGTCTTTAGGTAAATATCTGGAGCAAAATTTAACATACATGTACCTGGGTGATTCCACGGGGTTGGGGCCATTTTTGTGACATACCACAACTCCAAATCCATATCTTTATCACACCAGGCAAATATATTCCATTAATGGCATGAGCAAACAAATGGGGTCCCTTCCAGTATTATTTCTCAAAGACTATGGCATATTGCAATTTGACTCGTGAAAATTTCTTGTCTATGTAAAAGCAATATGATGTCCCTGTAATGGTGGTAGATTTTTTTTGTATGCCTGTTGCTTGAAATTCATAAAAGATTTCCAATTTTAATGTCTATTACTGAGAAAAGAGAGCAATTTTTCATTGACAGCTCAAAAATTAACCACATTTGAATTGATCTTCATGGTGAACTGCAAAAGTTGATACTTCCGTTACAGGGGACATTGCATGAAAGATTGCCCAAACCCCATGGAATGACCCACCTTTAAAATATTTAAATTGAGCTAGTCTTGCATATCATTATATGTTGATACATTATAATATACATTTGATACATTATGATTTACATGTACATGGACCTTTGATTATTACTGAAAAACTACTTAACCCTAAACTAGTGAATGAAAGCTTATTAAAGTTGGTTATAAGTTGAGGATATCTTTTGCATAATTGTGTATTCCTTGGGTTTGTAAATTTTTATTTATTTAACTTTTACTGAATCAAAATACATGTAGGAGATATAATACTTGTACAAATGAAACATTTGAGGTGATTATTTCATGGATGATGTATACATGAATATTAAGGTTGTTCTCTTACAATTAAAAATATAAATTATACTCAAATAGTACAAAGTTACTAATTTTCACCATAACTGATTTATTTGGAGGGTGAGTTAACAATGTTTAAAATTGAACATTACTTTGTGTATATCTGCTCAATGTCTGTACATTTATAAAGATATGTTTGTAATATCTTATTGTGATTTGTAACAACTGAATGTTAATTACTTTGCTAATTACAGTGCTTCCTTTAAAAATTCAATATATTTTTTACGTAAATCTTCAAATAGCTTGAATAGCTATTTTCATATAAGCACATCAGAGAGGAAACTCTTTAACTGCTGTATAAGCCAATATTTTCGCGTACAGATATTTTGCGAATGGACGAGTTGGGGAAATTCGCGAGAGCACAATTTCACGATTTTGGTGATGACGTCATTACTATAAATAGCCTTGTACTGAAGTGGAAATTTTCGCGCTGACCGACTTGCGAAATTCACGAAAAAATAGTCACCACAAAAATAACTACTTATATAGTATGTCTTTGGTATGTTGTTATATCAGTAGTCAATGAACAAAACCAATCAAATTGATTTTATTTTGATCGGAGATACATGTGGCTATTTATATCAGGTATGACAAAATGTCTACATATTGTTTCCTTCCACTGTAGTATTTATGGATATCAATGTAGCATGAACTACAAATGTACAATGGACATCCTTCTACCCTCAAAAACAAACAAAATGGGTGATATAAAGCCAGTAGGCTATGTAGAAGAGAAATTATAGTAGGCCAGTATCCATATACATGTAAGAATATTTGTTATTAACACTGTAGTAAAAAGGGCCGTATCCATACAAACTAGGAATTGCTTTTACAACATTTTTGCTCATGC
>CALNVZ010003434.1:5171334-5186334 GCA_940671915.1 Paracentrotus lividus | reverse complement strand
TTTAATAGATCAATGATCGGATATTTTAGTCTTTATATTGGCTATTCCACGGTTACTCACGTTACATTTGGAGACACCTTGACTCATACTTGAGCTGTAACTCCATTATTATTGATAGGAAGTAAACATCTTTTTATCACAAACAAAGTACACAGTCTGACTATCCTTTGTATAAAAACAAAACTTGAGAAATTTTTTCATGCTCCTGGCAAATCTTTAAAATGTGTCGGTTACTCACGTAACATGATTTGGACATGCATAAAATGAAAAGTCGACATCAGTGAAAAGTGTCCTCAATACAAGGCTTTTATGGAAGTGATTATATCCTATTTCAAAGAGTAATATTAGGAGACAAAATTTTATATAATTTAAAAAATAAAGAACACAATGGTTTTTACTAGGGGTGGCAGATGAAGTGGTTACTCACGTTACGGTTACTTCACGTTACATTTTGTCCATGTTATGGTCACAACCAAAAAGTCACTAAAATTCAATAATGTGTGTAGGATGGCCTTTCTTCTTTACACCCCTGCTTTTTTGATGCACAGTGGTATACATGTAATCAACTTTAACCGTACACTGCTAAGCGGGCAGAAAAGTGGCCCATTTCCATGTTTTCTTTAATTGAGGACTATTAGGGGCACCTAAAACTATGATGAAATGATGAAACATATTTAATTTGAAGATATAACAATATAAATTTGAAATTGGATGATTATGTGAGATTTTATAACAAAAATACGGCTAAAAATGGCAAAATTGTGCAAAATACCGCTAAATTATGCACATTTCGGACTACGCGGACTTTTGAAATTCTAATGCTTATGACGCAAATATTTTAAAAACTAAATGAGATAAAACAAAAGTTTCATTTTTAGGTTCCTATTATATCATTCTACAAAGATTAGATCATAAATTGAGATAACTAAATATGTTTGAATATTGAAATATTAATAATTCATATAATTTTTTGAAAATATGACTTTTTCGATGATAATTTTCATCTTGAAACGTCCAAAATGTCCTCAAAATTTCGAAAAAAAACTCGTCAAAACTATTTTGAAAATCAAAATTCAACACATATGAAATAATATGATATTAATTTCAATAATGAATATGAAAATCATATTTTTTGCTGAATATTTCAAAATTATGGGCTCTAGAATTCCCAAAAAAAACTATAAAAAAAACCCTCAGCAGTTCACGCAAGCGGCGATTTAAGGCATCAATGTATTGTTCGAACACTCTTTAAATTTGGTTTATCTAAACTTTGAGTCTTACTAATGCACTCTCGCATTGTGAATATTCTATTTCAATTTGTTGTGTGATTGTATGACCACTGATATTTGATGAAAAAAGAGTCACATCAAAGAGGTGTACCCTCATTTTGCTTTTAATTAAACAAAAATAACTTCACAACTCACCATGAGACTTAAACTTGACATCCCACAGCAAATGTTACCTAACTTCATAATTTTTACTGGTTACCACGTTACATGATGGTTACTCACGTTACACGTTACTCACGTTACAGTTTTTCTTTATCATTTTTATTAAAATGGGTATTTTTTAAATGATTTTGATAGTCATCACCGTGTCAAATATTGTTTGAAGAAGAGAATTTAAAGTCCCACCAATTAACTGTGAAGAATTTTTTCTCTCAGAAAACAAAGTCAGTTTTTCTTGGTTACTCACGTTACAACCTGAGCGCGTTTACAATATTTCTTTTTGAATGAGTACTACAAATTTTCTGAAAAGCTGTTGTGTATTATAATATTTGATCTCTTCTCAAACTTCAGAAATATATAAAGTGGTATGATGTTGCAATAACAAAATGGTAATAAGGCATATTTCATTTTTTACTTATTTTTCTTGTATTTTGGTACAGAATGGAAGGACACAACTTTTCGACCATATTTTTTCAAAGTATATGAAAATAAACTTTTAATTTTTTGTTCCTGAAACTATCATGTATGAAGGACTAAAAGTATTTAAAAATTCAAAAAAATATTGAATTTGAATTTTTAAGCTCATGTCCACAACCTATGGAATTGCCCATATGCTTATGGCAATCAGGAGTGAAATAAACGGTGGACAAGAGGGATTTCTATGTTTCTTCAGCCTGCATACATGCGGGCTTAGTATTTGGGTTAAGGTAAGGTTTAGGTTAGGGTATAGTGAAAGTCCAGTGTTGGAAGTTTAAAGCATTTGATTAGTGTAATATGATTTACAGCAGAGCATTTGAATACCTGAAGATAAAAACCACCAATTCCAATTTCTTTTGCCATTGAGTTAACCAAATGAAAAACCGACCCACACCTAGAATAAGGCTGTTCTTACATGTACATCAGCACCCTCACCCCGAAGTTGGACACTTTTTTTTTTCTTCTACATGAGCCTTCTATGCATATGATTCAAAGGACAACCCAGCTCCACCAGACAAAATGATCACAAACAAGTGACTTAAAGTTAGTTATGATAACAAAATGCATTTAACTTGTCATTAATGATACTTCACTGCGATTGTGAAATATGATATCTTGAGAAATACAATTTTAAAAAGAATTTATTCATCTACTCTAAATAAGCCAACATGGATTGGTTGTTGCTTATATTCAAACACTAAATTGTGTCCAGAGCAAATATCATTATAACTTTGGCATAAGGATTTAGATCAGCACTGAGACACATCAATAAATCACACGAAATGAGAAATGATATAGCATGACATAAGGAGAACTTTATTATCTGTCAATCAAATATGTTACATCAAATATCTTATGTCCGTTAAAAATCACATTTATGAAAATCAACCAATTACTATCCAACACTCAAAAGAATAAAGTAGGCAAAAATAGTCACAATTTGATTTAATTACAATATTACTTGTTTTTTCATCCACACAAAACAAGTACATTTGGTTAGTCTATCATCAAGGAGTGCAGAATTATTTATTCTTTCTCTAAAACATCTGGATCAAGACTAGTGGTACACATTTAATAGAAAACACAGAGACAATAAACAGCACATTGTGCAAATGACAGTCAGATCCACAGAGATTTGAGCAATTTCATTTTAGTCAATTTCTCTTGTGAATTACAGATCTGAAATTAAAACAAAACAAAAACATGTTTGCTCCCCTACTCAGAAGAGCATATCCACATTTAAATTTTATCCTTGGATCGGCACAAATATTTTGATTTGGGGTTAGGAACAGCGATTATATCACTGCAGCAAATTACTAGTAGTGTACATGTATGTGTGTGGTACTGTACATAAAACCAATAAGGGTACAACAATTTTATTTATTTTTTAATCTAATGTTTTTGAAACATTTCTTCCTCAGATTAGAAACAATTCATTTTTCCCAAAAAAATATAATGTATATTGAATACATGTATATGGTTGATTATGGCAAAATGTTGCTTTCTGTACATTTTGAGTGCCAGTTAGTCAGAAAAATGCATTTAAAAAATCTTATATTACCAGTATTACCTATCATCTTCAACCACTGTCATCCCTTTCCACCATACATTTCATTTATAATTTGACTTTAGAATCAATTCACTATACTAGATGTCCACATGCAATCAAATATTAATGCACACATATGCTTATCAAGGTGATTTCACAAACTCAATAAATTAATCCAGAAGATAAATAGCTCTACAAATCACTCCCTAAATTCTGAATTTCATTCTCAGCTAGCTATTCCAATCTATTGTTGACCTACATTGCATGATTTTGAAATTCAGTGTTGGTGCTGATGTTAGTGATGGAAGCAGAATTTAGATTGCCTTCCCAAGCTAAAACACATACATGAAATCTGAGTTTACAAAAATGAGAAAAATCACATTATTGATAGTTCAATGCCTGACTGGTGTTTCACCAAGTTGTTCTTAACTCTTTGCCTGCCAAGTTCGACTATAGTCACAATTGTACTTATTATCTATACAATCGTAATAATTCATTTTCTCTGTAATGGCTGGGCTAAAAGATCTGAAAATCACTGATAATGCTAGGACTGGGTCTGCGGCATAATTTCTCGTAGTTCATACTAAGCAAATATTGTTATACTATTTTTAATAATTAAAGAGAAAAGTCTTCTTTTTTTCTGCTTAAAATGAATGTGGCGTGCAAAGAGTTAAAGTTACAAATGACTTTACAAGTGACCGATACAACCTGTACATGTTGTTTGGTGCTATACTAATCACATGCTTTATAAATTGGCTCAAGACTTGATCGCCAGTGGTTCGTAAAGTCATTCATACCTTACATATGACTTGGTGAAACACAGCCCAGGATCAACTTCATTTAAGTTTGGTCCTACTATGTATGCTGCCCTAAAACTTGACCCAACACAAACACCAAAAGGACAACACCGAACTTGAAAACCCCATTGAAATTATTAAGCCATATGATGTCGGAACATCCTTATAGCTCTTCAGCATGTACTGTACTATACATTGTGGTGAACTCATTGCTCATACAGTGTTTCTATTCTACAGACAATTGTGTCAAAACATTGCCATCATTCACAAATTTAATTACACCCAAAGGGGCCATTCCCATAGAGGTTTTCGTCTTCAAAAATGAATGAAACATCATGTACATGTATAATGTGCGGTTAACTGCAGCCAACACTACGCCAACTATTGTGTGTAACATTGAAACCATCGACATGAATATACAGCATTCCTTTTTAGCCTATAGTCCTACATTTTAGGAGCTGGCCATTTTTTTAACAGGGAACTTCCCCCAGTTTGAAACAAGAGCTTCATCTAAAAATCAAATCAAGGTTGAATCGGCACAAGGGAAGTTTTTAGCAGTATTACTTTAATTCAAGAGATTTTTTGGGAGGTACGGGCTCTCTCTTACACTGTGGACCTAGGTCAAAGTTCATACATAAAGGTATTGTAAGTCCAGAAAGATTTTGAGATGGTTCAACAACAGTTTACAATCAGGGCCCAAAAACACAAAATGTTGCACTCCATTGGAAAAAAGCGATAGCAAATCAAGATCATTATTGCAGGCACATTTCGTTCAAAAGACTGACCAGCAACCAATTATAACTGTTCTTTCAAAAATTGCAAATCCTTATGTTATGGGGCCCAAATCCGATGAGAAATGAAATGGCTTTAATACAGTGTTAAAAGCTTTATGCCTCTAAACAGACCACACTTATTTCTGCCACCTTATATGAATGATGTCTAAATAAAAAAAAGCTCTAAAAGGAGAGGGGCAAATATACCAACAATCACATACAGCATCTGGCTTTTAGGCACTTGATTTAGCTCTTTTTACTTTTGTTATTACATCATACTCAGGCAATCACTAAAAACAAAGCAGCAAGGTTTGTAAAGTACATATATAGACTGCATGCAATAAGGGCGTTACTACCACGGAAAACACTTCAAGTGCTGCCAAGCAGTAGGGCATTAGCTACATATGCCCTTCATTACAGCCCTTATTGAGGCCCGTTCATACATTACATAATGCACACAAAATGTGTCGGTTACATTTATACAGTTAATTACACAAAGCTTTACTTATCATATCATAGTGGGCAGGGTTCAATTGGTGACATGACATTTGGTTCAGTGACAACTGTACAGGTTTTATTTTGTCTAAGATAATTTGATATAGGGTTTTATGATAGGTTTAGAGTAGGGTAAGTGTAAAGTCCAGACTTGCAGTTGGTCATTTGATTGATGAACAATTGTCGTTGGAGCAAATGTCATGGAATAGTTTAAAATTGGTGTTCATATTAAATGCGTTCAAACTGCATTGTTTTCAAGTATTTATACTCATCCTATCCTAACACACATAGAACAGTACAAACTGCTAGAAGACAAATACATGAAGTCTATTAGGTGTTCTGATTATGCTGGTTTTAGCTTTACACCAAACATGACATCTCACATAAGCTATGCTAGAAAATACTCTATTTTTTCCCCAATCACAAATGCTTCATAAAAAGTCACTACATTTCAAAACTTTCTATGTGGAAAAGCCTTTTTTCAAGGAATTAAATATATATAAGAACAGATTTGTGAATAGAATACAAATTGGTTGAATAAGAATCACTGTTAAATCCCATGCACAACTATTGAAATCATTTGCCATCTTTGTTAGATATGTACATTGTACATTCTAATGATACATGTCTGCGGTCGGTGTTCTGCCTAATATTTACCACGGGATGAAACTCTCACAAAACTAAATTGCATTAGCCAAATTTTGTGCACACTAGAGTTCCACAGTATACTGAACTCTGTATTCAAATACTTGTAAATATACAGATTACTTTAAATGGGCTCTGAGGTCAAGACAATACATTTGTGTATCGCTCCAGCAAAAAAAAAAAAAAACTCCAAAGAACTTTACCCGACACTTTTGGTACCCATAGATGTATACACCAAACACCTGGGCCTGCTTGCATGTGCATTGGATTGCTAACATACATGCAGAGTCACATTTGTGGTAATTGAATGCGCACACATGAATAAATGCACTCGGCACCCAAGTCTAGTTGGATATCAGTCGATGAAGTTGGAGGTAAATTGTTGAGTTCTTCTAAATCTTTGACCAGTAATACATAAGACTGTTGGGTAGAGTTCTTCAGGGTTTATTTTCTGTGTTCTGCATGATTATGTTGCTTACTGCTTACTGTGTCCATAACCCTCCTGGGTCGTAGGGGCACTGCTTGGTGTTGAATTATGTTGCTACAAGTAATTTATGTTATTTAAATGAGAGTCCCTTTAATCTTAAAGCTTTAGTACAGCAGTTCTGTTCACACATTTCTGTTTATTATCTAAATATGATTTACACCGAGTACATAAATACAATACACCAATACAAAATTACAATGACAACAAGTGAGGGAGGATAAAGTAAACATACACTTTCAAATGAATAATTGTTAGTTTCATAAAAAATATATTGGATATGATTTATTGAATGCTCTCCAAATAATGAAATATGAATGATGATGGGATAAGTCATGCATTCAGGATAAAACATAATTTCTTTCTTCTTTCTTCTTCTTTTGTCATCTCTTTCTCTTTTCTTCCAATTATTTGGTTTTTATCAATATTTATAAAGGGATTAAAGGGCATATAAACAAAAGAATAATACATTAAAGAAAATAACAGAACGGAAAAAAAAGAGAAAAAAACAAACATTTTGAAAATGAATAATTAGATGAATTTGAATCGATCTACACACCACTACCCCCCCTCCCAGATTTTGGTCTATACATGACATTCCCTGTCATAAAACAATACATTATAATAAGACATGTCAGTAATCTAGATTATGATAAGTGACAAGAACAAAGTAAACAATAGGAATTGGAAATAATATGATAAGTACAATAAGGATGACGATAACAGTGGACCGGTATTAAAAAACTTTATTTCTCTACCTTTTCCCTTCTCTCATTTCCTTTCGTACACGAATATGAAAGACAAGTTAGCAAACGCTTGTGATACAACAAACACAATGATTAGAATATATACCATGACACAAATATTTTTTTTATATATAATTCATTGTTTGAATATAAATAATAATACACACACACACACAGACTACTAAACAACTGAATGTTCACCTTCATATACAATGCCTATTCTGTGAGAATACAAAAGCCAAATGATACATTGTTATTCCTATACTTTTTCTATGTGATGCATTTTAATCACCTGTCCTCTCCCTACCCAGGTGTATAATACAATCATGCCGGTTATAAAATCCCATGTACATGTAAACAACTATTGGGGCATGTGCATCAACACTTTTCTCACAGCAAAACCTCTTTACCTCAGTTCACAAGTGTCTTCAAAATCTATTAACTATAATTAATAAACAATCACCGACAGTCTTTGAGTATTTGTCTGCTTGTCTGACATAGCAACAACTGATGATGAACTGATGAAACTCTAATCTGACTACTGAAATGCAAGTACAAGTACTGGCAATATGAGCAATAGTTTTTTCAACAAGTGCATTTGGGTAAAGACACCATTTATTAAGCACTAAATTGTGAACGAGTGTTAAACCAGGGGCCTGTTTCTCAAAACCGTGATGAGTCTAAGTTCTTGGACAACCCATAGAGACGCATGTTGTAGAATTAACATACATTTCAGTGGGATGTCAACGAACTAGACTTATGACGGTTTTGAGAAACAGGCCCCAAATGTCTGAATGTTATACTTAACTAACCTATTGATGTGCTCCATATCCCATTAATTAATAGAAATCTATTTAGATTATGGCAGTTTGAAGATGTACTACACATAAAGCCTACCACATAAACACATGTTGCAATCATCTTCGCACATAAGATTACACATAACACTTCAAATGAAACATGTAATAGTGGCATTAAATAGGTGATAAAAAAGGAATCATTTTGTATAATTCTTCTATGTACACATCTCCAACGAGTGGATAACAACATCAAGATAATTTTAACCCAATTGTCATGAAAGTTCTACTGGGTCACATGGTTGATATGCTTTTATTTGTGTTAACTTTGGTTAAATGTTCGACAAACTGAATTCATTACTACTTTTCTCCCATTTCCTCCGTTGTATGATTTGTGCAAATTATTGGTAATTATTTTGAGCCATTTGGGTCACAAACTATCTATTCATCATGGGATGGGTGTTAACTTTGTTACAGGGGGTGTAAGCTGATGAGACTAATGTCTTTCACATAGCCAGACATTGGGTGAATTGGGTATACATGTACTATAGCACAAACAGTAGAAATGATGTGAACTTGAATTTGCCAACCCCGTAGAGATTAAGTCGCCGAATTAGCTGATTTCCCTTCCTTTGCGTCTGGTTGTCCGAGAAGAAACAGAGGTGGCGTTATCTGGTATTTGACGTGCACCACCCCCTTAAAAGAATTCAGTTTAATGCCTATATGGCCGTCGGTAGTGATGTACATAGGTAGGGATTGATATTTTTCAATTTTTTTCTACTTCACAAATAAATATTGGTCCAGTAAATTACATCTCAGGAATGATTATGAAAAAAAATCATTTTGGAATATACATCTCTATAAGCACACAAACCTAGTCCTCCAAAATATCCCTTTCTATCTATTTCAATGACAGTTTCTTTATGTACAAAAGTATAAGCCATGAATTTAAAGGAGAAAAAGAAAAAGTTTGTACACACACTCCCAATATCATTTATGTCCAATTATAAAAAGTACTAGTGAATACATATGTAAACAAATAAAGAAAAAACAACTGATAAAATTCACAGCAATCGGTCTAATAATTTATAACTATTATACCTATTCTTCCCAAAACTCTTCACTGTATCTACTTGTCCTTTTAGTACAGACAAAATCCAAAAATATACCAAGTACTGTCTTTTTTCATCATTTTAAAAGCCATAGTGAAAATACAAGATACAATTCCCTTGCTCAGCCCAGTCCTATACCATCTTTCTAATTAAAGTTGTTTTGTGTGTTTAAAAAACTCACTCCCATCATGAAATGTTGCTTGATTAAAATTTTATCGCAAAGCAAGGAAACGGCCATTGGACAATTTTTTTTAATACAAGTTAGATGGAATGTCAGCATTTGTAGGCATTATATGCCAGGGGAAAAGTGAGTATGAACAAACTGTATGCTGGAAAGAAAATATTACAGGAGGATCATGGAATTAACACTTTGAAGTTTGGTCACTGAACACTTTGTAGTGAGAGATCAATATTAAAATATAGGAGTATCATGCATTTACTTCTCTCTGATAATATTTGGTTTAAACCCTAAAAAAAGACCAGTCTATCATCATATATCAACAACGTATTAACCCTAAAAAGGCCGGGTTATTTTTGCCATCTCACAGCCGGGGGGGGGGCTGATTAGGCCCCCCCTTGAGATCTCGGCCGCCGATCGCGTGAGCGCCGCGAAAATTTGCACAATAGTGGTATGCGATGTAAGCTACAAGACTGTATAGTTCGTTTTTCCAAAATAATGTCTTTTTAATTTATATTAATTAATTATGCTAATTTATGCATTAAATCCTACTTTTTGCTCTAAATCATTAAATAAAGCTCATAGAATTCTAATTCTTGGTGGAAATATTGTTTGTAGCATTCCTAACGATTGTACGTGAAAAAAAATTCCGGTATCAAATTCGATTTCTTATGTATCTTATTGTTTTGTGAATTTCTAATGTATTACTTTGTTTTTCGACTTATGTATTTTATTGTTTTTTTTGTTTGGAAAACTTCGGTCATTATTCATCTCTGAATATTACAGCAATATCAACTAATATAATGGCTATTAATCATATTTTAAATACTGAAATGTGATTTTAGCATGAAAAGCCATTTCCCATATGTTTTGTACACAAATACAGAAAATTTCCGGTTTTTGAGTCTGCGCTGCATTACATAATGTTGCGCAATTTCCGAACCCTACGCTCAATTTTGTTCAAATTAGTTTTAAAAGTTGCGTAAGATGTTAGGGAATAAAGTCATAAATGCGCGGAGTGCGATTTTTTTTTTTGGCGATATGACCGGGCGAAAAATCGAGGGGGGCTGATTACGGCCCCCCCCCCCCCCCCCCCCCCCCCCCCCCCCCGGCCCTTTAGGGTTAACACTTATTGAGCAATAAATGTTTTAAGAGGGAATATGTCATTTATAAGATGATATACATGTATAGATTGGTGACTCTGTTTTGATATTGCTCCTAAGATCATCTGTACAACTGTTCCTACATGAGAACTGGTAAGATTGGTGTAGAGACACAGCACTAGTGACCCTATTTCAATATGCCCTCCAAAATCATCTATACAGCTATTCACACATGAGAACTGTTAAGAATGGTGACTGGTAATAAAGTAGACTGGTGACCCTATTGTCATATGGCTCTAAAATCTTCTGTACAGCTATTCACACTTGGGACCTGGTAAGATTGGTAGGTATTTCAACTGTGGAGTGATTGATGATAGAGTAGACTGGTGACCCAATTTAATATGGCCCCAAAAATCAAGTATACACCTATCCACTGTTAAGAAGTGTTAAGATTGGTGAGTGGTGATAAAGTAGACTGGTGACCCCATTTTCAGATGCCCTTTTATATCTTCTGTACAGCTATTCACACATGAGAAAGGACTTAGATTGGTGTAAGATCACATGGCTCCGATTCCCCCGTTGTAGGCATAGTCAGCCTTGTTGTGCATGATCAACCTATTGTCAACGAAGTAGAAGCTGTCAGACTTGGTCTCAAAAGGGTTCTCCACCATTTCATGGACTGTATCATAAGGAGAGAAAAGAGATACACATGAGTTAACAATATTCAGTTCTAGTTTCTCAATACGATATGATGCATCAACATTTATAACAACTAAGAACTCTATATAAATGAACAACATGTATTTCACTGTAAAACCTGGGAAATGACTATGGCGGTCATAGTTCAAAACATGACTGCACTTTCAACCAATCAGAGGACAACATTATTAAAGATTCTTAAAATGAAGTGTATAACAACATAACAGCTAAGAACTTTATACTATTGATAATGAGTGGAAAATATGTGTACATGTCTTTCCAAAATAAGTGATCAATTAACAGAGGGATAAGAGGGGAAGACAAAAATGGAAGTAATGGGCAAATGAGCAGAGATAAAAAATTTACGACAGAAATCGACCCTTTTCCTACCCCCCCCCCCCCAAAAAAAAAAAAAAAAAAATTGGACAGACAGGGGAAAGAAATACATCATCAATTTAAGTTACACCAAGAACAAACATATTCCCAACTCTAGAAACAAAAAGCATTTAATCAAATTTTATGTGATGAGAGCTAGTATGTGTGCTTTACATGAAAAGAAATGTTCCTAGTCTTCTAAGCTCCAAGCACACAATGAAATACGGGCCAACCTTCACTGAAAGGGTATTATCAAGGTCACTGGTAATGATAATAATGAACTAGGTATAATCATATTGCAGACTCAATATCTCAATAATGAAACCCAAAGGAAATGCAATGTACCCTCAAGCATGTGACTCACATTCATACATGACTCACTACTTTGTACATTTCCTAGAACATGACTACCCTTTCTACAAACATAGCAAGTAGGTATGTAGGAAATTAGGGAGTCTAGATGGATGTTGGACTAGCAGACAAGGTAGATTGATGACACAACTTCATGATTGTTGTTTGAAAAAGGATTTTGTAAAGTACTACTCTACGATGACATAATTTTCTCAGCCATCTTTTTATGAAACTTTTCCCCCAAAACTCAAGGATTGTCCTACTGAGGAACTTAAACCTGGTGTATAGTTTTGCGTAACAAAAAAAAATCGCATTAAAAACCGATAAATATAGTCTCATGTCTGTTCACATTGCACTAAAAAGACATGTGTGAGAGATTTTGTGATATTCCTTTCACGATTTCCGGTGAATTTCACGTGAAATTATTTGAATCCAAACACAAGGTTGTAACGGTCTTTTGCAGACCTTTGCTGGCGTTGTCCAGTCCCCCGAACTTCCCACCTGAATAAGCGTAGCCGCATCTGTGTGTATCACCCACACAAGAGAATCCCCATGGTTTTCCATGTTGAACGCTAGCGCACACAAAGATGAGTCGGATCCCGGGACTTATCTTTTGTATACTATAATATTCTTGAACATAAAGACATTAAAAAGAGATTCCATGTAATATAACTTTCTTTAGTTTACAGTTATAGGATTCGTCTTTGCATATTATCCAACTGCTGAAAATCAAATTAAAATTTTTTCCTTCTCCCAACACTATACACCAGCTTTAACATTATCTGTACATTAAAGAAGGAATGGAAGTAATATTGTTCAATTCTTTATTTAATAATGACTGTATATAATGAACACATCCTTCATACATACCTTCGTCTGTGGAAAGTTGAGGGAACTCATATATATGTTCACAGGTATTCTTGCTATCAGGGATGATGAAACCAAAATTGAAATCAAAGCTCTTGAGTAGTCTATCTCTGAAGTAATGTCTCTCAATCATCCTGAAGTTACTGATTGGTTTATCTCCGACAACAAACTCCACCCTGTAAAATAAATATCATTATAGAAAAGAAAAAGAAACTTGTAAATACAACCATAGGTATTAAGGTTAGGATCGGGCCAGTCCATGAAGGTCAGATTAGAGTTTTAAATATGTTTAAAAACCTTCATGCACTGCCCCGCACTTGGTCATGACAAGAAACCAGAGCTGTGCACTTTTTAGGGTTGTCTAGGGAACTGCATACTACATAATGAGCTAATAAGATACAGATAAATTTTCACAATATTGCACCACTGTAGTTGTGGAAATTTGCAGGTACATGTTTTCAGGTACATCTGGTACATGTATAAATGGCCGACATGTAATACTGAAATGAAGATGTTTGCGATGAAGAACATGCAAAATTCGCGAAAATAAAACAACCTAAAAAACAACCACTTGTATGCCATGAGCGTCCTTGGACGGTAGAGTAATTTGACTTACGTTGCACCGATGGTCTTGAGCTTAAGGAACTGCGGTGTGAATTGATAACGAACAAATCTTCCAGCGTTAGGATCAACATCATCTTGCTCCGGCTCCACATCGTCATCATTCTCTGCAGTAAGAAAAGAAATAGATGAAGGTTGAATTCTTGAATGATGAAACATTATATTCTTCCCTTCTAAATAATTACAACAATTACAACAACAATAATAAATAATGATGATGATGAAGACGATGGCGATGATGGTTGTAATTTTGATGGTGGTGTTGGTGGTGGTGGTGGTGGTGGTGACGATGATGATTATGATGATAACAAAATCATCCTCCTGCTCTGGGTCTACATCAGTCAAAAGGGAAAAAGATGGAGTTTAAATTCAAGTTGAACTATTTCCCGCAAGCAGGGTAAATTCTTCACTTCTAAACAATAATAATAATAATTATGAATGTTTTTTTTTACACAGCACTTATCCCGTTGATAACTGATCAAAATGCTATATACAATGCATTATTACCCCAGTCAGAGCATTCAATTCCAGGCTGCTGTAAAATGCACAAAGGCTGATCCTACCCCATTTTCCATTTTTACATCTACAATGTAGATGAGTAGAATTGTAAACACGAGGAAAGAATCCCCAGTCATGTGATACGAGGAAAGAATCCCCAGTCATGTGATACAAGGAAAGAATCCCCAGTCATGTGATACGAGGAAAGAATCCCCAGTCATGTGATATGATAAAAGAATACAACATTTCTACACTTCTAACTTCAACCCATTTTTCGGTAGATACATGAAATCTGAATGCATCTGTTATTTACTTTTGTTGAATCTAAAGCCAGATTTGTTTTATTATAAATAAAAAGGAGGCATTTTAATTTATCTCACTCATATTCCACACTACATTTGTATTTTGTATAACAGATGCATGAAAATCTTCCATAAAAGAGATTAGGCACAGTATTTGTAACTACTTTAATACAGCTGTACACATAATGAAATACTCAAAAACCGAATACTGCCTAATAGGCCTTTCCTCCTGATAAAATGTGAAAAGATAAACTTGTCAGATGCATATATAAAGCGGTATTACTCCCATTTAACCCAATAAAATGATGTGCTGAATTTGAGTTCAGATCAATAAAACGCTCAGGATTGCTTCATTGCCTTCAATAAAAGGCGCTCACGACCCAATTTAATAAATAAAGATGTCGTTCAAAAGGCAATAGCCATTTCCCGCTTCACCGACTTGGTCTGTGTAATGAGCATGTAAAAACATCTTCATGCTATCTTTTCATAGAATTTCTTTTCTTTACAAATTATACTTCATGCATACTTTTGAAGTTTTTATCTTCTTCTTTCTATTTTTTTTATTTTTTAATTCTCCATATGTTTTCCCTGCCAAACCCTCCTATTCCTGTTTCATCAACTCTGTCCCTCTCTCCTTCCCTTCTTTCCTCCCCTCTGCTCCCTCCCTTGCTCTATTAAGTATT
>CALNVZ010003434.1:5134612-5171015 GCA_940671915.1 Paracentrotus lividus | reverse complement strand
TTTGAGGGGTATTTAGGAATAGAATGAACAGTGGAGGAGAAGAGGTAGGAAGAATCTAAGTTAGGGAGCATTTGAGGGGTAATTTAGATAGAATGATCAGTGGAGGAAGAGGTAGGATAGAAGGTGAGATTAGGTGAGCATTTGAGGGTATTTAGAATAGAATGAGTCAGTGAGGAGAGAGGTAGGAAGAAGGTGAGTGAAGGATTGAGGTATTTAGAAGAGGGTAGAAGTATGAGAAAGTGGAGTGAAGAAAGATTAAGTATCAGATGGAAATGAGCAGTGGAGGAGAAAGTAGGAAGAAGGTGAGTAAGGAGCATTTGAGGGGTATTTGAGAATAGAATGAGGCCAGTGGAGGAGAGAGGTTAGTAAGAAGGTGAGTGAAGGAGCATTTGAGGGTATTATTAGAATAGAATGAGCCAGTGGAGGAGAAGAGTAGGAAAAGGTGAGGTTAAGAGCATTTGAGGGATATTTAGAATAGACATGAATCGGAGGGGGTAGGAGAGTGAGTTAGACTGGGTTTAGTAGAAGACAGTGGAAAGTAGAAGTAGGTAGGGAGCCATTTGAGGGTATTTAGAATCGAATGAGCAGTGGGAGGAGAGAGGTAGGAAAAGTGAGTGAGGAGCATTTTGAGGGGTTTAGCATGAGAAATGAGGCAGTTGGAGGACGAGAGAGTAGGAAAAAGGTGAGTTAAGGAGCATTTGAGGGGTATTTGAATAGAATAGCAGTGGAGAGAGAGGTAGGAAGAAGGTGGTGAAGGAAGCATTGAAGGGTATTTAGAATAGAATGAGCAGTGGAGGAGAGAGGTAGGAGAAGGTGAGTTAGGAGCTTTGAGGGGTATTTAGAATAGAATGAGCAGTGGAGAGAGAAGGTATGAAGAAGGTGAGTAGGGAGCATTTGAGGGTATTAGAGATAGAATGAGCAGTGGAGAGAGAGGTAGGAAGAAGGTGAGTTAGGGAGCATTTGAGGGATTTAGATGGAATGCAGTGGAGGAGAGAGGTAGGAAGAAGGTGAGTTTAGGAGCATTGAGGGTATTAGATAGAAGAGCAGTGGAGGAGAAGGTAGGAAGAAGGTGAGTACGGGAGCATTTAGCGAAGGTTGTTAGAATAGAATACATTAGACACGGAGGAGAGGTATGGAGAGGTGTAGTGAAGCGACATTTGAGGGTATTATGAATAGAGATGAGCAGTGGAGGAGAGAGGTAGGAAGAAGGTGAGTAGTGGGTATAGATGAATGGCGTGAGGGAGTAGAAAATTGAGGGGATTGACTCATTAGAATATGATGAAGCATGGAGGGAGAGACGTAGGAGAAGGTGAGTAAGGAGGCAGTTTAGGGGTATTTAGAATAGAATGAAGTAGGAGATAGGAAAGTGAGAGGACGAGCATTAGAATAGTGAGGTGAGGAGAGAGTGGAATGAGTCTGATGGCTCTGATGTAGATTGACAAGATATCGAGTCGGTGATTGAATGTGTCGAGGCAGTGGAGGAAGAGAGGTATTGGAGAAGAGAAGTGGCGATGTTAGGGGGAGCAGTTTGAGGGGTTAATTTAGAATAGATATGAGGGCAGTGGACGGAGAAGAAGTAGGATAGAAAGTGAGTGAAGGCCTATATTGAGGGCGGTATTAGTAGAATCATGATGTAGCTAGTGGGCTAGTGAGAGAAGTAGGAAGGTAAGGTGATGATTAGGCGAGCAGGTTTGAGGGGTATTTAGAAGTAGAATGAGCGATGGATGAGAGAGAGGTAGGTGCTCCTTCACTCACCTTCTTCATACCTCTCTCCTCCACTGCTCATTCTATTCTAAATACCCCTCAAATGCTCCTTCACTCACCTTCTTCCTACCTCTCTCCTCCACTGATCATTCTATTCTAAATACCCCTCAAATGCTCCCTAACTCACTTTCTTCTCACCTCCCCATACTCCCTTCGCCTCCCTCCTTCCCACCCAGCTCCCTTCCTCCCTCCCCTCCCTCTTCTTTTAAAACCCATTTCTCTCCTCTCCATCCCTCTATCTTCCCCTCCCTTCTAAAATGTACTCCTCTGCCTGTTACCCCATAGACAGAGTAAGTTGGGTGGTTCAATTAAATCTTCCCTAATTGATGACCATTATGAGAGTCTTCTTATATAATTAAATGTATAAATAGGTAATTCATGTCTTCTAATCAATACAAACTTTAATAATGAGGCTCAGCTCACGTATTTCATGGATACACATATTAGATGTACAGTGTATTGTTCCAGCAAGTTACAAGGGCAAACATGACCTCGGGATGTTTTATCAAGTTGTTTGTTAAGTTAAGTACGACTTTATGAATGTCTTGATAATTAGGAGCCCAATTATAAACTCAAAAAAATTTTTAACTGTACAAGTCACTCATGTATTAACTAAAATGGAAATATGCAGATCGTGCAGATTAAATTCATTATCATTAAAGATTTGGAAAGCAAAGGATTCCTTTTTTATCAACAATCAACAATCAAATGCAGACATACAAATGACTTTTCAAGAACAATATTAAGCATATTCAAGTTGTATAAAAATTTGTGCATAAATAACCAGTTGTAACCTGTGATCAATTTCAGGGTTAGTCTTAATCCACTTTACCTTTTAAACTACAATATTGGTGTTAAAAAGACAAGAAGTATTATTTTAGGCCATAGAAGGTTTTAAGGAACAAAAATATAGAAACCTGATGGTGGGGGCTTGGCTATCTCAAATAAAATTGTCCCCGTCTCCATATATCTAATCTTATTGAACTTGAATTGAAATATTAATATTAAATATTGAAATATTGATATTGATTTGAAATACTGAAATTGAATTCAAATTCTTTTCCCAAAACTGATGGAGGGGGCTTAGCAATCTCAAATAAAATTGTTCTAGTCTCCATTTCTCTGATAATGAATTGAAATACATGTACTGGGATACTATTGAAATATTGAGATAGAATTCAAATATTGAAATTGATTTGAAATTATTGTTACAAACCTGATGGTGGTGGCTTGGCAATCTCAAATAAAATGGTCCCCGTTTCCATATCTCTGATCTTGAATCTTGTGAAATCTATACTGAAGATATTGGCATCTGGATCACACAGGTAATCTGCATAAAGAAAAAATTAAAATATGATTGTCATTATTAAATTACAAATAACAAATGTTCATATTTAAACAGTATAGAAACATGAAAATGGCCATGGAAACATTTACAAAGAGCATCATCTCCTAATAAACCACAAGTACTATAAAACCAGAAACGTTCACCACATGAAACTTTCGCCAATTGGAGCCGATGGCCATTTTCGCAGAATGAATTTTTCACGAATTGCTGACAAATATACATTGTACAAGTACAGTGTACAGCACTGGCATAAATCCGTAAAGAATGCTTTTCATCAGGGGGGGGGGGGGATATTACATAATAATACAAAGCGCCATCCCCCCTGATGAATAGAAATTGGGAACGGATTTACGCCAGTGGTGTACAGTATTGTCGTACATTTGTGTTTCACTGCATTGTGTAGACATACACTTTCGTGAATCATGCATGCAAAACTTTGTTTTACAGTACCCTTTTTACTCAAAATCACCAGACACTATGACAGAAAACACCTTGTATTTCAAACTGAATATATATTGATTGTTGAGAAACAGAAGGGACTTATACCATGTCATGTAACATGTAACATTATTGAACCAACACCCTTTTAGCTCTGAGCAGGCCCTTCAAAGGGAGATGCGATCATGTTGCTTTGATCATGTTTCTTTGGCCAGGACATAGTCGACAGCTGCACATTTTTGAGAATGTTGTCCATGATGACATTATGCATAATTCTATGTTAGATTTATGGAAAACTATTTTTTAACCAGAATGTGTTTCCAAAGAAGAGATCTTCATCTATTTCTAATGCCTTCAACAAATATTTCTTTTAATTTCAAACAAATTTTTCTATTCTTTCAACAACAAAAAAAAAATCCAAATTATTTCTAGGATTATGTCATTGTTTGTAAATCCTACCACGGAAGCAGAATGTTACAGCTTTTCATTTAATTTTCCAACTAGAATACAGCTCTTAACAAATGCCAACAAGATGCAATCTGTCCTACTATGACTATACATGTAAGTATACTTTGTAAAATTTCATTGAATAATAATGAACGTTACAATATGTTGGTTTCTTGTAACGAGCTCAGATCCTGCATGTTATAACACTCATGGTGTTTCAACATTATTACCAGAAACAGAGTTTAGCGGCAAAATATGTACAGGTACCCATTTTTACACCTGGGTGGAGATAAGCAAATGTAGATAGAATGCCTTGCTTTTATATATAAGTGCCATACCAGGGATCAAATATAATGACACACGATTCAAAGGAATATTCTACAAATACAAATAGATCAAGCTCCACTTCAGGTTTCAGAGTAACATCTGGTTGCGCAACATACATGCAGTCTGAACTGTTATGTGCAAATTTATTCACTTGCAGGTCTTAAATTCAACGTAATACAACACCAACGCTATCTAGTCCATTCTCTCTCTCTCTCTCTCTCTCTCTCTCTCTCTCTCTCACACAAACTCTATTTTATTCCTATTCAATTGCTATCTTGGGATGTCTCACATCTGCATGATGAACGTAAATGTCCCAATTTCAAGCCTTTCCCAGTTCTGATAGGAATTAAAATAAAAAGGAACAAAACTTTGTGAATATGTCCCAATTGTTCCAATTACACACATTTTTGTAAACTATATGTATGCCTGTTCTAGAAATTGTTGGGTTCCATAGTATTGCTTCCAATGATATAGTAGGCCCTACCCACCCACATCTCAGTGGTAGGTCCAGGTGGGGGCGCAGGGGCGCGCGCCCTCTCCATTTTTCAAAGCATCACACACTGACAATACATGTTAATAAAATTATATCTAATAAAGATGCCTTCTGCACCCCCTTTATTTCCAATTCCTGGATCCACCACTGCATAGTGAAACGATGCTCAAATGAAAATGAAAGTGTAAGGGGGAACATTACCACAATAATAATGCAAGTACCAAAATAATTATGCATTGATGATAGAGGTAATTTTGTTTTCATTTCTTTTTATGAATGACATTCAAAGCACATGAAGATGGGAATTTGTTTATTACAGTTCATATAGATGAAAAGCCATGATTGATAATGTGGTATAGGTGGGACATGATTGAATGAAGCATGGTTTCTTACAGCGTGTGCCTCATCTACAATCAGAGGTAAGGTTCATCCATCTCTCGTGCGTCTAGTCGTCTAATTGATGCAATGTGGCATGTGGATACAATGTACAGGGAGGTATCATCCAAGGTCATTCAAAGCGAGCATTGACTTGATCTAATTGTGTTTCAGTGACCATGATCATGGCAAATGTGTTCATACCCCAATCACACTACGAAACCTAATCAATAATCAACAACATCATGGCCATTGAAGAACATGTTTTGTTTGGTCCCATCTATTGCCAGTATGGTGCTGGGCTTGTTAGTGTCACAGGGGCAATATCAAGTTCAGACCGTTGTAATTTTGTTTACAGGACAAGATGCTAAATATAGCACAGGGAATATACGTTCTCTATGTCAACTGTATGGTACCTGGAGAGGCAGATGCATGCACTAAATATTTGTTTTATAGTAAACATGGTTTCATGTTTCATCAACATCACCATTATCTTTGCCAAAATCACTGTTGTCATCATTACCACAATCATTTATACCACCATGATCATCTCCCTCCCTAAAAATTACCTAATCACCATTATTACCATCAGCACAGTAATCAGCATCACCACTAATATTACAATCACCACTATCGTTATCATCATCATCACCACTACAACTACAACCATCATCATCATCATCACAATCATCATCACCAACACCACCGTCATTATCATCATGATTACCATCACCAATACCACCATCACTATGGAGACCATCTCTATAGCTCTTTCCAAGCTCTCCTAGTACAACCTCCTTCACCATATTCATCTTCTTGTCTGTATTCATCACCATCCATCTCATTATTATCATCATTATCATCATCAAAACCACCACAACCATCATCATCATCACAATCATCATCATCACTGGTCACAACAACCATCATCAACTTTATCATCATCATCATCACTACCACCACAACTACCATCACAATCATCATCACCATTAACAACACCACCACCACCACCACCATCATTATCAATGTCACAATCACAATCATCACCATCACCACCACAACAACCTTCATCATCATTATCATCACCATGGAGACCATCTCTATTGCTCTCTCCAAGCTACCCTAATAAAAGCCTCTCTCTCCATCTTCTTGTCTGAATTCATCACCATCACCATCCATCTTCATCTTCACCCCTACATGTATATCTCTTCATCTTCTTCCTATTAACCCCCATCCTATCTTCAAGCTCTCATCTTCTTCAGGTGATCTAAACAAACAAATGTCTCCTTAACGCAACTATCTCAGCTCTAACACTCTTCTGTTGCAGCCATCTGCATCATAAACACACTACAACACTCACAAGTCTGCAGCCATTTGTCACCTCTTACACTATAAATTTGGTTTTTGCAGCGGCTTAACTTTCATGAATTACATGAAGCTGTTCTTGTCAAAGTTTCAAATTTTAGGCTGTTTGTTGTAATGAAGACATCCCAAATATGCATGAAACTATTCTCTAGTGAATCTTGTGCAAAATGTTCTGACATGGCTGTAGCAAGTTCTATAATGACCTTCCTCCTAATACAGTTGTCATCATGTACATGTACAACCAGTAATTTGTAAAGCTTCACAGATAGGCAAGTCTATTAAAACAAAAGACACAAAGAACCTAATCTTCAAGTACAATGAATGAAAACCTGCAAGATCAGCCAATTACTGACAGATTTCCCCTCCAATAATGAGTGCATAAATTAACCAGACTACACGTACATTACAAAAAATGGCTGTTTATTCCAGAGTCCTTTGGTGAACATATCCGGTTCAATTTCGCTCACTTTCATACAGAATATTTGACCCTGTATAAAATAATTTGAATTAGTAGAAATGGACTATTCCAGTCAAGGTGAGACTATCATTCCTATTTAATAGTATTTACACAATACAAAACATAGACCTAATAATGGATATGATATAACAAAACATACACTGTACATGAACAGTAATTGTAATGTTATAAATCTTTTCTGTCCAAATACATGTACATGTAGCCTACAATGGTTGAAAGCTAATATGATTTGATGCAAATATACTTTAACATCAGGTCTACATATTTCATTTCATTTCATTATGTCAATATTTAAACTTTTTCTAAGTGTTTTCCAATATTAAATTTCAATGCGAATATACCCAGATATCAACACATCCGGATTATATAATATCAAAACAAGTCACATGTGCTGGCATTTATTTAAATCTCAAAAGTGCCTCTCTGCTTGAATAATGAGCTCATTAATAAAGATACACAGTATTGTTTGGTGGATAAATATATATCACTTAGCAGCTTAATGGCTAACTTCACATCTGAAGAAGATAGCTTATAATATATGCATTGTGCTGTTTTTAATACCTGAAGGTCATTTATTGCGTGAAATGCCATCTGGTCTAAACCCACTTTGATCTAAAACAAGCCTATTTGGTCTCATGTTACATAGTCTAGTTCTACCGAGTGAGTCAAAAAAAACTTTACACTTAGAAAAATGTCAATAAAAAGAAAACCAATTTATAAACCCCAAATTATTTTACATATTCTGAAAGAGTAACTCCTCCCGCATCTTTTGGTACCAATTTCATGTGTTATATCTTTACGCTTGGATGAACACAACGCATTGTTTGCGAACATGTCAATTTCGAATTGTGCCAGAATGGGAGTAAACTCAAAACAACAAAATGCTATAAAAAAGCAACTTCATCCTGATTAAAGTAGCATAACTTTTTAACGAAAATGTCTTCAGCTTAATAATTTGGCAGGGGTGTTGTTACACATATTCACTACATTTTGTATGAAAATGAGATAGATATGTAGAGTCAGGCATGAGTGAGCACACGTCAAAGACAAAATAATCACTTTTCAAAAGTATTAGGAGGCCTTTTCAGGTCTGTCAATGATAATTTACTCTTTGATGTGTACTCATTCGTGCATTACTTGACGAGTCAATCTAATTTTCATGCAAAATGTAGTCAATATGTGTAACAATACCCCTGCCAAGTTATTAAGCAAAAGACATTTTTGTTAAAAAGTTATGCTATTTTAATCAGGATGAAATTGTTTTTTTATAGCTTCTTGTTGTTTTGATTTTACTAACATTCTGGCACAATTCGAAATTGACATGTTCGCAAACAATGCGTCGTGTTCATCCAAGCGTAAAGACATACCATAGAAAATGGTACCAAAAGATGCAGGAGGGGTTACTCTTTAAGAATATGTAAAATAATTTGGGGTTTATAAATTGGTTTTCTTTTTATTGACATTTTTCTAGGTGTAAAGTTTTTTTTGACTCACTCGGTATAATCTACAACTAGTTAGTGTAATTGCTACTGAGCCCATTCGACAATTGAAGGGAAACTAATGTAGATAAAATGCCTAGCTCTAGGGCTCGAACCATGACCATTGCATACCTAGTCCAGGGATACGACCAAGTGCTAGACTATGACATTTCTACAATATAGTTTAAATTATTGACGGCATTCTCCCTGTTTCATATCCAGAGCCTCAATGTGGAGTAACACTCATGCCCTAAGCTACAATCATAAGTGCTTAGCTCATCATTCTTCAATGAAAGCTAAAGAATGAAACTCACATGTATGTGAAGAAATCACAAGAGCTACATGCATAATTGCAGACTTAAGAGGGAAGCGGAAGCAGAGAGAGATGGGAGGATGAGAGGGGTAGAGAGGAGGAGACTGTAGGAAGAGGAGAGGGAAGGAGAGAAAAGAAGGGGGAGGAGGACGAGGTGGGGAGAGAGGTGAGGAGACGGGACGAGACGGTAGAGCTAGGAGCAGAGGGAGAGGAGAAAAGAAAGATCAGGAGGGGTAATAACACTATAAACAGGGGTAAGGGACAAGTACAGACAGATGATAAACATAGCTACTGCTTTACAGCCTAAGGCATTACAAGTTTAAAAATAACAGTCTATCCAAGATGAGAGGAAGAGATGGGAGCAGAGAAGAGGGAGGAACAGAAAGGGTAGGATGGGAAACTGGGAGAGGGAGGGTGAGATGGGCAGAGAGAATGGAGAGGAGAGCGAAAGAGAAAGGAGAATAAATTTAGGGGGGTAATAACAGGGGTACAGGCAGGTGATATACATAGCAACCACATTACAACCAGAGGCATTACCATCCCTATCCCTGGAGGACATAGTACTTCAGATGAACCTCAATGTCTGGGCATTTCCAATTAAGACCTGTGACATTAGATTCACCCATGGTCCCATTTCCCTCTCCAAGACGGGCATAGAGAGTAGTCATTAGATTCACCCATGGTCCCATTACCCACTCCAAGACTGGCATAGAGAGTAGTCATTAGATTCACCAATAGTCACATTATCCACTCCAAGACTGTAAATAGTATAGTCTACCACGACAAACCCTATGGCCTGTTATTTGAAGCGAAGCAACAGTCGCAAGTTTGTGCAAAGCTTTTGTGCAATCCTTTTGTCTAGTGTTGACTGATGTTGATGCACATTAGGTTTGCACAAGCTTGCGACGCATACAAACTCAGTCTTCGGTTCAGAAAAAAGGCATATCGTCGGCTTGGAGCCAGAAGGGCGCTATTGCAGATCAAGGATGTTCCGTTTGGAGCCAGAAGGGCGCTATTACCATTGACTTTGTCCAGTAATAGCGCCCTTATGGCTCTCAACAGAACATCTATAAGATGCAATAACGATAACGCCCTTATGGCTCCAAACAGACGATATATATCTTTCACCATGCAATGCCAATAGCACACATGGCCAGATGGCTGAAAAGAACAAGAAAAGAACAATGTTGTTTTTTAATCCATTATACGAATCTCAAACTTTTTTACATCGCTTATTATATTGGTTGAAACTGTGTTTCATGTCCTTCTTAAACTTTAGTTAAACATTCATCAACAGGTGTTGTCTGTCAAAGGGTCAAGAAAATTTTGAGCATGTAGAAAATATTTTGACCACTTTGACGGACAACACACGACAATAAACGTCAATACAAAAAAGCGTAGTTTTAACAAAATATGAACCAATGTTAAAAAGCAGCATACTGTACATTTCTTTTCCATATTTTTTTTATCTTTGGGGAATTAGACAAATGTGAAAACATCTTGCTCTCCTTGTTTTTCAAAGTGCCCAATTACATGCTTTATAATGGTTGGATATAAACATGCTAAATCTACTCGTCTTCTCTTTCAATAAGATTAAGCCTATATATTAGCAAGAAAGTGTAATAAGTGATGTCTACATGTATGTACGTTGCAGTTAATACTCGAGGGATAGTACACGGGGTTCAGCACAGACTCAAAGGAAATCTTACAGGAGTTTTCTTTATGTTTTGGTCATAGTTTGCTTACACTGGAATTGGTGGAATTCCCATTTATTTTCTTGTAGAATTTTTGCTAGCTGGAAAAAAAAAACAACTGCTGGGATACCATTCTTTACCAGATTTCTTAATACTGTACTCTTTACTTTCTCTCTTCCTTTCACTCTTTACATTCTATATTTTCTCTATTTCCTTTCTTTATTTACTTTCTCTCTTCACTTTCTTTCTCTCTTCATTTTTTATCTTTACTTTCTCTTTCTTTCTTTTTATCTTTCTCCCTTTACTCTCGCTTCATCTCTTTCTATACTTTCTCTTCTTCTCTTAAATTCTTTCTCTCTTCACAATCTTTTCTCTCAAATCATTTCTCTTTACTATCTCTCTTCATTTCTCTCATTCCATCCACCTTTCCCCTCTCTCTATATCAATCTCTCCCTCCATCTTTATCTCTCTCATCATTTTTCTTTCTTTCTTCTCTCTCCCTCCGTTCATCTTTATCTCTCTCCATCCACTCCTCTCCTCTCTCTCTCTCTCTCTCTCTGTCTCTGTCTCCATCTCTCTCTCATCCACTCCCATCAGGTAATCCTAAACTGGCGGCAAAGCCCATCAGATCTCAAGTAGTCGCAATGGGCTTCGTTAGTATGCACACAGTGTATTTATTTGCATTAAGAACCACATTCATGTGCGCACATCGAGTGTTACTATTTGCATTGGGCGATTCTCAACAAACTTCAAAAGAAATCAACGGCAAAGAGAGCTTCTTATTGTTGCCTTTCCCCTATCCCTATGCATGTCAGGTAGAAATGTGAAGGGTAAAAGCGCATCATCCTTCCAATATTGATTTAATCATGCTAAATTTTTCTCGGTTTTCCTTTAAGAGCAACATTTGTGTCTGAATATATCAAGTTTGAGGTATTTGCAGTGAGCGATCTCTGCAAACTTTTAAAGTTCAAAAGAAATCAACAAAGATGAGAGAAAGTGAACCGAGGTGCTTCCACTCTTTATGCATCCCATGTGCAATTTCAATTGATTCCACTTTATTTTTTCAAGAGTACAGTTTTCTCGGAAGTCTCTTTTTGCATTGGGAGATCTCCGCAAATTGTATATTTATAATGTTTTGTTTTGTTTGTCACTCTCACTTTTTCTTCTTCTTTTTATCTTTGCGTAGTCCCTGTCCTGTTTGAATTCTAAAGGCGATGTCTGGAACTTACATGTACAAAGAAATTTGTATTCAACACAATATATGTACATGTAGGGTCAACATTTATGGCAAGTTGCTCTGAAGAAAAATCGAAATACATGTAAATGGATGATGAAATGTCTACAAATCAAAATAGAATTGACAACCTTTCACCAACCCAACTTTCTCATTTCTAACGTCTTTGTAACATTCAGTTTCTCAAACGGTTGAAGTTCTTACATGTACATGTATGGCTACCAACTTTTGTTTATTTTCCTGAAAACCTCTAAACATAATAATAATAATAATAATACATTGTATTTCTATAGCGCTTATAACCAATGTTTCAAAGCGCTTTACATTAACATTCACATAATTAATACACATAATATATAATATGAAAACTTAAATTAAGGAAAATTATTAATACAAAACATGTTAAGAATTACTACATTGTGTATAACTTAAGAAACGAACAAATGGGCTTTTAGAACAGATTTGAAGGATTCAAGTGATGTGGACTGACGAATATTAAGGGGAAGATTGTTCCAAAGAGTAGGGGCACATACTGCAAACGCACGTTGACCATAGCGAGTAAAAGTGAGAGAAGCAGGAGATAGATAGATAACATAATGAAAAGATATAGAATGTGAATTTCATTTACTTTTTTTTCACATTTTGTCATCTAAATGTATTTTAAATATCATTTCAGATACTTTATTTGGATGATATAATTTTTACCAGAGTATTTTGAGACAGTCACTGATAAATTGATTTTATAGGCAAAACTAATTGAATAAAAATCGGAAACTGTAATCTAACGTCAAACACCCTTCCATACACCCAATTACAACATCTAGCCCTATCATCAAATCTATCCAAGCACCAATCTTATCCCCTGCTCTAGCCCTTCATTCATTGTATATTAGCAGCTAAGCAGGTGGGTAAGAGTGCTTTCATGGATCAAATTGCTCACTTTTCAGCCCCACTGAATGTGGTTGAGAGAGGGGGGAAACAGGGCCCCATCGTATTCCTTAGTGTTACTGCTTTACATATCATGAATGTAATGCGCATGCATTTCCATCAAGTGCATTTCCTCACTCTCAACCCATTGCCACCTAAGTGCCCTCATGATTCACAGGTTGTAGTGAAGAAGTACCTTTATGCACCTCTAACATGCACGATGCGGTGAGATACGTGCAATTAATTTTTTTCTAACAGATATTAAAAAACAAGCCTATTGAAGATATCACAAAAACTTTTAGGCAGTTTTTTGTTCAGCAGATGACAAAAAAAAGTGTGGACTATTGTGCCCCATCATCAGTGCACCTCATAAAAATCTATACACCAACTTTGATAGCCTTAATTAAAAAATAACATTAAATAGTTATTTGATGAACATGTATGGCTTTGAATTAGAATTCATGTTAAAGAGTAAAATATTTTGTTAATTAGTTTGATCAGTTATTTACTGGAAAAAACACTTTAGAAACAAAATATTTATCATTCTCATTATTATTATTATTCCAATTTGATCTTGGTTAGTGGAGTCCTTCATACGCAAATCTAGGGCCCTGTTACACCAAAAGTTTTGCAATCAATTGCAAATTTGAAAGAACAATACTACTACTACTACATTTGTAGGTTGAGTGTTGAATATTATTATTCCTATTTGATCTCAGGTAGATGTGAAGTCATTCAGTAAATATCAATTGCAAATTTGAAAGAACAAATCTGATTGGTTACTAGTCTTTTAAACAAAGGATGCATGCAACAATGATCTGGATTGGCCATGCCATTCTGTGATTGATTGCAAACCTTTGTGTTACAGAGCCCTGGATTGAAACCATGTAGCTTCATGCTCATTTTAAATGCTCCAAATCTTATTGTCCAAAACAAAGGTGAACACAATCGTTTTTTGCCCCGTATTTTAAGTGGGTTTGGCAGCCACTTAGCTAACACATGGGTTGCCTTTCAATACCTTTTGCTTAGAATGTGCTTGCTTTACTCTCCCTCCCCCCCCCCCAAGATTCTGTTAAATGCAAATACTGCTAGACCTAATTCTACTCCATTTGGGCTCAGAGTAAACAGAAACCTGTACATAATGTACATGTAGGTGGATTTAAAAAGCATTTTATTGCTGCCTTACAATCAACTCTAAATGGCTCAACGAAAAAAAAAACTGAACTTTGTCGACAAAAACAAAAGTACCTCAAAACTTGTCGATGGTCTGCCATGGAACATTGATTGTGTATTCAGCACACGATGCACTTGCAACAGGCTGATGACCATTATATAGAAGAACCTTTACATGTAAATTATTCCAGAGGAGGATAGGGAAAAACATGGACTAGTCTACACACAAAAGTCTTTACTTTTGAAAAAAAAAAATTGCAAAGCCTTGCGCCCAGCCTATAACTGCAGTCTGCGGATGCAAGGCAAGGAGCCCCTTATACTGTATTGGCCAATATTTTCACATACAGATATTTTCATGATTTTGGACTAGTTTGGAAAATTTGCAGGTGGATAATTTTGTGATCTTTTAATGTTTTCATGACTAAAAATAGCCTGATGTTGAAGTGGAAATATTCGTGAAGATGGAAAATAAAACCAGCGTAAAAATAACCACTTTACAGTAGGTTATATGATAAAATATACATGTACATGCTGATGGGCTACTGCAATGCATTAATACCATTTCCCTGGCATAGGACTTTAGCTGCAGGTCCCAGATCTCATAGTTCTCATACAATATAATGTACATACATGTAATAATCCATGAATATTATCCATGAAAAATGTTTCATACATGTACATGTATATTGAGTCTGGTTACAAGAAAGACTACCCCTATCTTAGCGGCAGGTACATGAGACCTGGGTCCTACGTGTCTAGCATACATGAGAAACAGATTCTACCTGGGAGCAACTTCACTAGGTTTCCATGACAATCTGAGAGTATAGTGAGAATCTAGGAGATAAGGGGTAGGGGTACTTTTGCTTTGTGCTTTGTGGGGAAGGCAAAGGATACATGCAGGGGTGGATATCATTTTTCAATGCTCTGTAAATAATTATAGCTTCAAATAAATTGCTTCTATTCAAATGATGTCTCCAACCGTCAAAAGAATTAATCAATTTTGAAGAATTTTGAAGAAAATTGGCTCAACAACAACAAAAAAGAATACAAACAGAGTAGGTTTATAGAAAATTAATTAATTGCACTTTACATGTACAAACTTAAATTCAATGTGCAGATTATTTCCTGTCAAGGAAATATTTTGATGTCAATTATTATTGTGTGAGTACATGTACATGTATTTCAACAAAAAAAAAATTGTAAAAATCCTCTTTTATATCATTACACGTGTGCAATGATTAAGAAAATATTGTACACAATCGTCATGAAATATAATTAATTCTAATCACGTTTTCAATAGTAAAAGGTCAAGCCTGTTATCATTACAAAAAAAGGTCTATTACCTTGGAGAAATTCACAATACTAGATATCCGACCATGTAAAAAAACGTTGCCATGACAATGAAAAAGCTTTTCTTCTACTAATTCCCCCAAATACTAATAACTGTTTCTTCTTCTGGTGCAATTAATCACTAGCCATTAATCCCCCTGGATAAATCTTTTGTCTCGCGGTCAACCCAAGAATCTGTCAAAAGCATTAAAAGCATGAAATTGGCAACACTTTGTCACATGGCATGTGTCGCAACATAGCACGTAATCAGGTATGGTGGTGTATTTGTTTTTAATCACACAGAAAAGGCTAAGAGCTTCACACACATTTACACAGGAATCTTGGAAAGGCTGTAATGTAGTATGTGAGGTTTTCAGGCAGCACGCAAGTATAATACAATGTGTATGAAAGTACAGGCAGAGAACACAGACGTTTATTTTTTTTAATTGTGTATTATATCCTACTAGAATGCAGTACTGTATTCACGGAAATATTTGCGGTACATTAATTTTCACGGATTTCGTGGAAAGAGTGGCAGGCGTGAATTTAAATACCCGCTAAAATATAGGCATAATTTCCTATGCGTGTATTGAATTTATTTATTTATTTATTTATCTTATTTCAGTAGGGTAGCTCCATCAATGATCAAAACATTGTTTTTCATGGAGGCCCTACAAAACATAAAATACAATATATAATATACAAACATTCATTGAATGGGTTCAATTGCGAGCTTAATACACGTAGGAACATGCAGCACGAATTTAAGAACCTGTGAACATGTTTTGAGGCCGCTCAGCGCGAAAATAACAGCGAATACAGTTCTTTCTTTTAATATTACACTTCTCATTTCCCCTCCTCATTTTTCCATAATATTCTTTCTCATCACTACTTTTTCCTTCATCACTCTTTCTCTTTTTCTTTGCATAAATTCTGTTGCCAGGAGTCTTCCGTTTGTTGTTTCATTGTCTGTAACACACACATGCAACACACTTCCCTCTTCTCATGATAGCTCTATGAAGTGCACAATTTAATTTAAAATTGTAATTTCTATAATACACCTGTACACTGCATATTATTTTAGATATGCTGCATTAATCGGGATGCCTTTTAATGCACGGCTGTGATAGGTAGCAAGTGCTTGGCCTGTCATCGAGGCTCAAGAAATTTATTTTGCTTCACTCTCATTTATTTTTGTTTCAAATTACACATGTCCATTTTTCCAAACAAATAAATTTCTTAAATACACATGTATATAAGTTTGGGATACAAGGTTTTATCACCCCGCTGACAGTATGTAAATTGTACTTGAATAACAAGAAGCTTGCTTTCATCCAATCAACCTTTCAGAATGTACATGTACAATGTATCCTATACTCACTGGTCACTTTGAACTTGAAAAACTGACACAGGATCGCCCGACCATAGCTAAATTACACAGTGAGGCACAATTAACGATTTCTTGAAACATCTGCCAAGTATGGAAGGCAAGAGGACGGATCGAGCCGCGGCACGATTAATGATTTCTTGAAACATTTGGGCATCATGGATAGCATACAGGAGTGGCAAGACTCCAATTGAATGACAATCGTTGACAGGAATCAATATCTACAAGACGTTCCCTCCCGCCAGCGAGCCATTATATCCCATTGATCTTATATCATCAGTGACATGCAATGTGTGTGTTCATCGTCTGATCTGAGCCTTTCTTTTTGTAGTGGTAGGCTTCTTATTAATTTCCTGCACACAGAAGCAATGGAGAAAGGATGTGTAGAGAGGGAATGCATCTCACTGATGCGATCATCAATGTCATCCAATTGTTTCTGCCAGTCACACAACATATGCTCTGTTGACAACTGCTCTTGATGTTTAATATTTCGTCTAGGATGATGTAGATCTACGTACATGTAGGGACCTTGCAATAGGGTTTTAGGTTTAGTGTAGGGTAGGGTTGAAGTATTAGATGTTCGATTAGTTAATGGAATTTAGAGTGGAGAAATGTCATCGTTTCTGTCTTAAGGCCTCGTCACACCGAGTCCGGTCCGGGTCACGGCACGGGCCCGTTCCGGTTCAACAATGGGCAAAAACGGTCGAAATGAATCAGCCGTGTACTATTGCAATGAGACTGGTCACAACAAACACGGGCTGTGCCGTATTAGCCGGAACGGCAACCGGTACGGTTGTTATGGGATCGCTCTTGGAGCGATTTGAGATGGTTTGCCGTACCGGTTACCGGACCGGACTCGGTGTGACGAGGCCTTTACAATGACCCAGGAGCCAAAGACTTTACTGCTATTACATTCTACAGTAAGGTCATCTGAAAAGTTTTGGGGAACATTACGATGTGCATTTCAAGAGAAACCGCTTTTTAAGGAATTAAAAGTCATACACTACATGAATGCAGTTCTCACATGCCAGACCTGTGTAAGATTTATTTGCTGGAAATTTATCAAACTGATCAAAATGTTGAAACTTAATTTAAACCTAGGTTCCAACATGATGCTCCTGGACTGCCTACCACCTCTGTATCCTCACCACATGATGAATTTCACCAGCAGTTAATAACACCAGACATAAGTTTGCTTTGATGTGCATGTGATTATAACCCAAAGATTTGCCAGGATCTGAATTTGAAATGAGATTGTGGGTAATCTTGATAAACCTCAGGATTTCTCATGTGTGCAATCAAAGTACAGTCTGTGTCAAATAAAATAAAAAAGTGGAAAAATTTTTTTTATAGTTATGAAGATTAATCACAACCTGCTATTGTTTGGTATTTTCATAAAGCAGGAAGATCACACTTTCATCTGCAATTTTTTTCAATCACGATTTTGGGTGTTGTAAATTTTAGAAAATATGAATAAGTTTTCTCACGAATTAACAAAGAATCCGAGTTTTATTTTCGCTAACAGCCGTTGCCATGCTTTGTGTACAGGTGTTCAGGGCAAATAACATGTAATGGCCATGAAATGCTCAAGTTTCGATTTGTTCCTCGTCGCACAAAATTTAGCATAACTTTTCGTTTTACGAAAGCAAATTATAACAGAACAAAGCGCAATCAGGCAAGGAAAATATTTTGGCTTTATGGTATGGTACCAAAACATTATTTGAAAAATATTTCAACCAACCTAAATATTTTTCCCCAGACTGTACCATTTTTTTTTGGCAGCAGACCTGTAGATTCATCTTAGGGACTTATTTCCACTTTAATACTCTGAGCAAGGATTGTTGTTTTCTTATTGTACATGGAATGGGACTTCATTTTTCTATAATAGTGTTATAATATAATATACAGACATTTATAATGCGCTGTCTACGCTAGTAAAATATTCAGTAGGCCAGCTAATATTATGTACCCCGGGCTATAGCCATAGCTACCACTTAATAAAGGCGGCTGTAGACATTCAAGGAATTTCTTCCTACCCGGTTAATCCCCAATTTACCTTACTTGGGTCAGTTGGCAAATATTGTAGATCCTTGCCAAAGGACATTAGTGGATACGGGACGGGATCGAAACGCGTACATGATCGTCAGTGCGCCGACTTATTAACACATCGACGCACAACACCATCTCCGCCAATCTCCTTTAAAGGCAGATTGAATATTATTGTAATATCATGATGATACACAGCCATGATCCTTGAATTTCGAGAGGTTTTGTCCCCACGGGGTCAAAACAATAAAATGACAAGAACATCATCCCTGAATTAATATTTTGAATGTGAATGAACCTGTACACAAGCACAGCACTAATCAATGTCTTATTGAAAAATAATACTTTACCTTCCCTTAATATTTTTACCAAAAATAATCATCTACTGTAACCAAATGAACAAAATGGAATTTTCATCAAGGTTATGGGAGAAAAAAATCATGCCCATTTAACTCATTTTAACAAGTTTATAGCAAAGCCTCTGAAACAACTGCTTCTTCTTATGAGATTTGCACTAAACATGAACATGTACATTCAGCATAAAACAAGTGGTCATTTACGTTGTAGTCACAATATTGTTTCATGCCTCACAAACGCTAGCAGAACGTTGAACAAAATGAAAAGGTCACTCGACAACTCAAGACGAACAGCTTCCAAAAATGTCGTTAACTTTGAAAGCGGGTTTTATTTTCTTATGCTTCACTTCGTGCCTAGAAAGTATCACATTGGATGGACCGAATCCAATGTCACTCCATTTATAAGCATCCATGGATTCACATTAAAGGCTGATCTAACCTTGAATCAGCTTACTCTAATAAAAAAATGTTAACCAATAAATATTTTAAAATGTGAACTAACAAAGAATTCTATAAATTTTGAGTAGCATTAAATTCAGCACAAAAGTCAATACGAAGTAGGCTATATCTTGGAAGTATCAACAATCTTAATCTTTCTTTTATGTGTTTACAGCATCCTTTTCTGATCTGGGTTCACACAATTCAAAGTTGGCAAATTGAAAAAAAAAAAAAAAAAATCTTTTCATCCAATTTCTAGACCTTAGACTAACAAGTGCATGGAAATAAAACTTGAAGGAGATTCAATCCTGTGCCATTGTTTCCTCAAATCATCTTTAAAGCCCTCGCAGTCGGAGATCGTGGGGAATGCGCTTTTTCTTGAGCCTTCGGCATGACTCATACACATAAGGAGTAATAAAAAAGTACCTAGCTTAAATCTTCTCCGAATAATACTTAAAATATGAGAAAAAAGAGTCTTTTATTCGTATAATCGAACTGAAAAGAGAGCAACATCGTAATATGCTAGACAATTAAGAACGTTATATAAGACGAGTACTTAAGTAAATTTACTGTATTCTTTAATGAGATCAACAGAACTCTCCAAGAGAGTGTTGTTATATATTTAGACCTGCATCCTGAGCCAAGGATATGCATGAATGAGGATTTACCGCGTCACAACGTCATGGCAATTAGTCTGGATGTTGAGGCTAAAGTTCATGAATCGAAATGATATGGCAATGCAATTAATAATTTAAATACTAATCAAGTATAGATTTTATGCAAATTTCTCAATGCTATATGATACAAATTCCCTTATAGCCTTCCAATAATAAAAATAAATCAACTTATGATCGTACAATTTCTCACATTGAGAATCAAGCAACACCGCGACATTTTCCCCAATTGAAATAATTTACGCCTGAAAACAATTATGTTAAATAAAATTTGAAAAAGTTATAACCCAAAACTAAAGTCTCAACAAGTACGCGCAGAGTATATAAGAAGATCAAAGAAAATAATTTAAATATATTATGAACAACGAACGCAATTATTCCTTAATAGATCACATGCAAAAACATACATAAATTATTTTTTTTATCATTTAAAGGTACAATTTAAATTTCTAACAATATAATATGTAAAATGCTATAATTCTATCGTATTTTTAAATAAATTTAAATAATTTTAATTTGTCACACATGCGAATTTTTAATTTCTTTTTCAATAATTATCCATTTTTTAAATTTAGCGACAATAAAATTATTCTAAATATTTATTTTAAATTTTTAATAATTAAATCTATTATAATCGTGTATTTACAGAAAAATTTTCAATTTTGCATTAATAATTGAGAGAATCTTATATAATGTTCTCAATTAATTTGTACGATATATCTAAAAATTTATGATTTTTTTTCGACTAGAATATTTTATTTTTTTTTTAGCGAATATTTGATCTCATTTTTTAAGAAATTAGATTGATTAAAATGTATTTAAAATAAAAAAGTCTATATAAAGTTATTTTTTCTCGAATATCAATTTAATTCTCTTATCGAAATTTTTAAAAACTCATATTTGTATATTCTCATCAGAAATCTTTCTCAAAAAAAATTAATAATATATGAATAATTATTTAAATCAATAAAATTATTTCAATTCTAGTAATAATTCACAAATAATTTAATTTATCAATTTTTCAATCGTCCACCTAATATGAAAATACACGTACAATGACAATTAATAATGCATTTATACATTCATCGTAAATCTAATGTATTATTAATAAATTTGAGATCATTTTTTAATCCTCTAATTTAATTAATACTAATATAATACTGTAAATTTTTCTTTTTTAATATTATTTTATCAATTATTACATAATTATTTAATTATAAATCGTCAATAACAATATATTTTTAAATTTATTTTTAAAATTCCTTTAATTTTTGGTTTATATTCGTAGCGCATTACTGTATAATCTCTTTTCATTTCCCTTTTTATGAGAAATAAAGATAATCTCCAAATACGCACTAAATATACCAATTCATGAATTTTTAAATTAGTGATATAAGAATGTATCTCGAATAATATCCTTTATTTTAATATTCCAACAAATTAATTCAAATTATTAATTAGAATCTTTCAAAATAATTTTACAATCTTATTTATCTAGATTTGCCAATTCATGCACTAGAGTGTTTTGATTTATTAGTTAGTTTTATTTTTTTATTGGGTCATCAAAATCTATTTTCATATTACGATGTGTGTTGTGTGACAATCTTTTATAATGAATACGGTGAAATAAATAATCATTTCTTAACATAGCCGAAAACATTTTGCTCATTATTTTTATTTGTAACTGTAGCTATAACGTAATATTATTACCTTAGTATCTGTAAAATTCCCCTATGTATCATTTAATCTATATCAGGTTCGTAGCAATCAATTTCAAAATAATTTTTTTTCCTTTATTATCTTCAAAATATTTATTTTTCAAAATTATTTAAAAAAATTTTAATAATTATATATAAATTATTAATTCGAAGGAGAATAATTTAACTATGCATGTTACATAATTTCGTTTAATTGAGACATTAATATTATTTATTGTCCTTTTTTATAAATTTTTTCATTCTTTCTGTTGAAAATTTTCTTATTTTATTTCAATTTTATAATTTAATGAAGTGCATTAAAATATTTCTTTCTATTTTTATTTCCTATTTTCCTACAAGGCACAGCATTCCAAAATATAAAGGACATGAAATCAAATATTCAATTCATTATTTTTAATATCTGATTAAAAAATATATTATTCAATATTAATTTTTTTTAACATTTTTATTCAATAATCTTTCATCGGATTTTCGATAAATTAATGAAATGCCCGTTATGGATCAGAAAAGATTGTCCAATTTAATTTATTTAAAATTTTATTGATTTGTGTATTATTTTTGTTGGTTCTTTTTGGGTGTATTGTGGGGATTGTATGTTGGTTTGAGATTGTAGATGTTGTGTTTTTGTTGATTGTATTGGTGGGAATTATTACAGACAAAATAATTTTGCACTAATAATCGGATTTTATTAGTGCATTATTTACAAATCATCTAAAATCAAATTCGAATATATCTAAATTATAACCAATTTATTTTCTTTCCAATTTTATTTTCATTCCGGCGTAAGTTTATATTTTTCTTATAATTTCAAGTGTAATATCGAGGTATTCATAATCTCCTACAGTGAGGCTTACGAAGGGTCGGGCCTACTGGGGATTAACATTCCGACAGTTCACGAACATGAGAAGTTGAGCGAATTCGTCAGTCATAGGGTCCAATAGCTTCGGATTAGTTTATAGACCTCAACGGGTGCCTTTCGGAATAATTCAAAGAGAGGACTTGTATAATGCTCCATTTTCAAAACAAAACATAGGTTAGATTTACTCTCGGACTTCCTGGCTAGTTATCTAGCCATGAAGGATTATACTCCAGACACCCTGAACGCTGGAGATTACGCAACACGCCTCAGGCTCTGATTGGAATGTTATCATTTCACCCGAGATAAGGTGAATTCCCCATGTTTTATCAAATATACGTCCCTTTAATAGTACCCATTACAAACCTAATCAGAACTGAAGGGATACCACTTTTTTTCTTTGCCCAGACTTTGAGAGATCAACTTGGCATATGCAGGATATCACTCAAAATAGATCCTGTCCATATACATGTTTGTACTAGGCCTACATGGAGCTATTATATTAATAGAGAGATGAAAAATCATTACAATTGGGACATAAATGGATATTTGGATGAAGTAACTTCATAACAGCCCTAAACATGTTTTTACTACATGCATTCACTGATCAGATTATGATATTCGTAACTTTCAAAACTTTAGAAATCTATAAACTTTCAACTATTAATGATTTGTCATAATTTTCTCAACAAAAATTTGATTGGGCAAAACCTTGCAAGTGTATGAATTCTAACTTCTGTTAAGAAAAAAAAAATACTATACAAGAATATTCTAAAAAACATCTGGCGTTTTGTGATCTAAATCTAAATGAAGTGGTTTTAAACACATTTGACAACAATTCTAAATTCTTTAATGATGAAATTTCCACAAAATATGATGCAATATGTAGTGCTGTGACTGTGCATGTTCGTATTTGCTGGAACATGACAGAACTGTTACATTGACTTGTAAATACATGTATCAGTAACTATACTTCAACACAACTTGTACATGTAAATGTAGTTGTCATCCTATTCCTAACAATGTTTTCTCAAATACAAATCACAAGAAAATGATGATTCATGGTAGTGCACTCTTGAATTCAACACTAATACTTAAACCAATATTTCTCTTTCACCATTTCATGAACATCTATGCATGTATGTTCCTCAAGTCTGTCTGTCAGCAGACTGTCATATCTCTTCTCTTGTCAGCACTCTTACGCCAACAACATGATTCAAACCAACAACATGATTCAATTTTGTTGAATGTCATTCTATCCTCTCTATCACTCCCTCTCTTCAGGTAATTCATTACAGGTATAAAGCTCTATTCAGACGTAAACAAAATAAACCAGGCCAAAAAAAAAATTATATGTGAATTTTTATGTGTATGTACAATGTACATGTAGACTGGGGGGGACACATATTCATTTAAAGTTCGGAACAATCATTAAATTTTGTATTAATTATTAAACAACATCATCTGTTGAAAACTATTTATATCTATTAAAGTCAATGTTACTTCATTTAAACCTGGTCAAAACCAGAGCTTAAATTAATTGAAGGCTGTGATGCCTCCGTCACTGGCCTTTAAAATACATGTACATTTTACAGTATGTTCACCATTCCAAAAGTCCCCATTTGGCCTATAGAGATCTGGGTACATGTACCATTGTACAATAAAGAAAAAGCGTCCAATATGCTATAAATGGAAAATGGCCTAGCCGTAAACTGACAAAATTTAAGATCAACATTACTGTACATGTATGAACATGGGTATGGCAGACAGGTCAATAAAAGAAACAAATCAAAAAGCTTTAGGTAATATTGTCTGTGCATGATAAAAACAATCCTGGTTATCAGCTGTCCTCCCTCTAATAAAGGTACATTTCGTCTGGCAGTGTAATGTCTTTGACATTAAAACGTACACGGGATACAAATTGTTAAGTTGGTGAATAAGTAAGTCCAAGATTTCAGAGTTCCATTTTGTAATTTGCCCCAATCTATGTCCTATAAAAAGCACAATGACAATTATGAGATAAAGTGTTTTTTTCCTTACACTGTATGAGCTCCTGTTTTGCAAAAGATGTTTTGTTTCATTGTTTATATTATTTTATTTATTTTTATTTTTTTTTTTTTACCAGAGGTTCATTTTAGTTTCCAAAAGTAGTGTCATATTACTTTCAGGTTACAATGTAGACCTACACTTCCCCCGTTCCGTTCCCTGCTGTATTGTACGTACATGAAGCAACATGTATCATTTGCTGTTTACTTTAAATTTTGTAAAATTATTTTTTTAAGAGATTAAGGGAGAGTGTTAAAACTTTTATTAGCAAGAATAAATATTTATTCTATATATATACTTTATATACTTTTATATTTATTTTAAAAAATAAAAGCTTGAATGCGAATGGAATAGTAGAGGTTCAAACATGATGGGCATAAGAGGTTTGTGGGGGTGGGGGATGCGGGGATACAAGATAAGAGCATGAATTCTGACCAAGCTACAAAAAAGGCTGTATTTGGGAGGGGGCAAAGGAAGGGGTCAATGAATAGGGAATAGAGATAGGATTTGTCAATTAAAGTGATATATTGAGTTGAATATATTGAGGAAGCGATAGTGAGATTGGAGGACTTTATTAGCTAGGTTCTGAAGTTTGACAATCTCTCCAGGATGAGACTTGTCTGCAAGCTGTGTAAGCCTCCCTACTGCGGATCATTCCCCAATGATTGCGTTATAGTCACATTAAACATGAGCTGCTTCCACATCAGCCAGAGTTTGATCAATCTTATGATTCTAACCTGATCATCCATCCAAGTGAAAAAGTTTGAGATTTAAGGAATGGTATCCACATCAGCCCAAATGGAGCGATTCACTTTGAGCAAGTTATCTGCCTGGGCTACACAATGTACTTTAACTATCAGAGCATGTGTAAAGTAAGTTTTGACTCTGAGTTTCGAACAACGCATTGTGTCATTGAACATTATGACCCATTTTACTATGAAGACTGAGTTTGTATGCGTCGCAAGTTGGTACAAAGCTACATGTATGTATTATCCATTCGCCTCAGACTAAAGGTTCGTGCAGCAAGCAGGCACAATAACTTTGTACGAACTTGCGATGCATACAAACCCAGTCTTCGTAGCAGAATATGTGCCTCTGAGTTATTTGTATCCCTGGAAACCTATTAAAACCAGTTGTGTCCTTGCCTGCAGAATAGCGCGTTCATTTACAAATTAGTGCAAATTTCCCGATAAAGTCTAGTACTACTACTAGTAGGGACTTACATGTACATGTATATGCGCTACATGTATATATAAAAGTGGTATTATTATTTGTGTGGGGCTTGAAATTCCTTATTAAACCCATGAAATAGCCAGCTACAAAGTACATGTACATGTAATTGCATCAACATTGCACTGTACCAATAATCTTAAACTGTTACGAGCGGGCCAAGTTTTGGGATCAGAAATACAGCGCTTAATATTTGATTACTCAGGCTGGTGAAGCACCACCCTTGTTGGAAGAGAGCTCCTAGTGGGAAGTGACAGAAGATAGAATAAGAGCCCATTATCCAAGATGCCTAATGCATTTCTTAATGTGTCTTGCTCAACAGGCATCTGATGGTTACAAGTAAAATACCCATTACAATTAGTTTTGCTATAATTGGATCATGATACATCTTGAATGAGACGTCTTCATTTAATACATTTTAACACGTTAGGCCTACATGTATGCTGTACAGTCTGAAACTTGACAGAATTACAAAAATGTAGTTCAATGTTTAATAATAGGTACATTTACATACAACAGAAGACTACATTGTACATTGTATTAGTTGTATTATTATTTTTTTACCAAGATATAACTCGGCAGGCTCATTTTCTTTGATTTGGATTTTTCTCAACAGAAAGCTACAAAACTGTATAATGTAATTCCTTCATTTACAGTACATGTAAAAATTTATTATCTTTTACATCTACATATATACTGTACAATGCAGGCAGTGAATAGTAAGCTGGTGATATTGATACTAATTACCTACAAATGTACGCTCCAGTGGCATGTCTTTATACGAGAGACACAAAATAATGCATGTATTGTACAAACAGCAGCACACAATTTATCTCATAATAACACCCTACTATTCAAGATCATTTTGAAGAGCTACATTGTACATTTTACATGTATTCTAAATATAAATTACACATTTGCTGTAGGCTATTACAGAGTGGGAGTACACTCGATGATACATGAAGAAACTACATGTACATGTAGTGCTGTGACTGTGCATATTTGTTCGTATTTGCTGGAACATATGACAGAACTATATTGAACATGTGCCAGGAATATAATCCCCCAAAACTACACATGTTCATGTTGTGTAACAAACACACTGTATAATTATCATCTTCTATTTGCCGATTCATTGTTTACTCCTGTGTGGATCATGTACATTTACATGTAGGCCTACAATACACTGAAGACACACAATGCACAGCCGTTCACATACAGTGTATCTAGTCAGCTTATAAGTATTTACAACTAAATAGGTTGCCATGACTACTATGTATACTAGCCACCTGGGTATGGTCATTAATATGTTTTCCAACTGTCTTTCATTTTCTCAAGATTGTCTTATTCATTGTGTTCTACATGTACATACAATGTACCTTGTTTACATACTTTTTGTTTTTAGATTCAGCTCTGAGATTTTGAGTCTGTTTTCTTTATCATGTGTACAATGTACCTTTAGGGTAGGCCTACAAATGTACATGTTTGGTCAAAAAGGCAATATATTTTCCATGCAGATATTTTTTACTACACTGTACAAGTACATGTAGGCCTACATGTGTTGTTTTGATTTTGCTGACGTACATGTACATTATAGCCTGCCATGTGAAAAAAGGGGGAAATCACCCCATGTCAGACTTTAAAAAAATAATCACTTTATAAAGAACATTTATTTGTGTACATGTACATTTACATGTATGTACAGTGCACTGAAAATCCATATAATAAAAAACAGTCTACATGTGGATCAACACATATTAAACCCTTAAATAATAATTCTATTAAAATAAAACAAGCAAACACAACTTGATGTGACGCTTTCTGCAAGACATTTTAAAAATAACATGCCTGTACAACGTACATTTGTACATGTAGTTTGAGATCTAGCGTCCTTAAGAATTAGACAGGCATAGAAATCTGAGATAACATGAATTATTACTGGTAAAATGCACGTTTTCTTGTATAGTGACACATTAATACCGGACACATGATTCTGGACGCACATACATGTATTACTGCGCCCTAAAGAAATTTCGGGCGCGTAGGTCGGCGCAGTTGAATTCCACACACGGAACAAGATTGCTAAAATGAGGCGAAAAATAAGTTAAAATTATTGTATTTTTCTCTAAAATGATAGAAAATGGTTAAGATTTCATATTGCATACCTAACTTTTACAACTGATATATTTTCTGATGAAAAAACGAGCCTTGTTTGCCAAATTCAATCTCTCAGGGTTTGTGTCAAATGTTGACATGCGGTGTACAATGTACAGTGTATGTGGTCACTAGTGCAGTTCATGGTTTTCTAATCATGACGATCGCGCAAGCATGAGAGCGATAGATCGCGAACACGACGAATGTCGATAAACAAACATAGTGAACGATCTAATCTATAATTCACAAAGATTAAATCACACAAAAAAGAAAAAGATTAAGAAATAGGAATATAAGATTAGCTATAAAAAGGATATGTTTTATAAAACAAAAACCCCAAATAAATCCCAGATTAACTGCAATGACAGTCTAGTATTAAAGAGAGATAGCATATTCATAATTATGATGATCGAAAACAAAACAACACGCAATTATAATGTTGTATCCCATAGGGGGCGCGCATCCGGAATCATAATAAAATGTAATTTGTCACGCTAAAAAATAATTGTTTTTCGTAGAGGGGTATGCGGCAAGCGCGATACAAAGAAAACTGTTGGTAAATATAAAATAATTTTACCATATTTATAATTTTCATAATATTTGGAATAGCTTTTGCGAATTTTCCTTGACTTTATTTCCTTTAATTGTCCTTTTTAAAGCACTGAAATAAAGGCATCCTGCAATGCAAACATACAGTGTATCATATTCAGAATCAATCAGAATTCAATTGTTCATTGAAGTGTACCGTGTTAATATTCCCGCTTCATGAACTGTATGTACATTTGAAGAATGTACTGTACACGTACAGTCTAGAAGATTCAACCAGCCAGATGTTTCCAGTTCAAGGTACATTACAAGTGTACGTTTAGTTTTGGAATCAGTGTTTTTTTAAAAGAGAATTATTAGTTTTGTGGAGGCTTGCAAAAATCTGTGCTGTGTGCCCTACATTGTACATGCTGTCAGTAAATATAGTGAAATACTGCAAACTTCATTACCATCTTCATAATGCTTAAAGTAGAGAAGTGCAAGTGACCAAAAAAAAGACTATTTTCGTCCGTAGACTGTATTTTAAGTGTACCTTGGTACGTTTACGAAATTATGGTACATCTACTCATCGATATCTTGGCAATTGAAAAAAAAAATCATCAATTCCTGAGTGGACTGCAATTATGAAAAGCATTTGCTGGAGGAGTGATTTGTTGGGAGGTTTAGATCCCAAATGAAGATCCCAATAAAGATCTGGACAATTTGTTGGACACTGACCGTTTATTGATGATTACCTTGTAAAGGAAAAATTGCATATTGTAAATAATTTGAAGAGTACTAATACTCCTCTTTAATATGGGTTATACAATGTAATTATAAGTATTTCATATTTTTTCAAAATAATTCTTACTTTTGGAAAAATCACAACAAAACAATGTTGTGTACATGTAAATTACATATTAAACAATATTTTGTTTGCTAGTGAAATCTGCAGAACAGACAACTCTCAGTCATGATTTATTCCTGATATTAAGTGGCAAAAAGTTGTCTGAAAGGCTTTAATAAACAGTAGAATCTACATGTTCTTCACTTGCAAACATTTGCCCCAGACATACGGGCCCTAATAGTACTTTAGACTCCTAATTGCAAAATTCAAACATTCATGTTGTTCGGTAGGCCGCTGTTAGAACACTTTTATAAGGAAGAGTGATACCAATATGAACTTCACAAATCGAATGGTGCAATTCTGATGTAGATCTAGACTCTATGGAAATAAACCGTAGCAAAAATGAGGACTTACCAAAGAATAGGTGACGAGTCTAAATTTTTTCATGAGTATTGTTCATTCGAAGGCACAATGGTAGTTTGAGCGTGATGCATATTTGTGGAGTTGGAAAATTATTGCGTGACAGACTAACAGTTAACGTTAGAGGTAGGTCCTAACTTAACTATACACAGCCCCGTTGCCGAAGGCGACGGGGCTGTACTTCCACCACCTCCATTTACAGCGAAATAATCAGCGATGATGAGCGCTCAGGTGATTATACTGGTCAATTTAATCAATCTAATGTTAAAATGTTGTTGTAAGGTTTCTATGATGTTTCACGCGTAACAACGACTAAAAATGAAAGTATATAAGAGCTTCTTGACTTACCAAATTGAATTTTCCGTTGGCCTTGTCTCTTCTCATATATAGTGTTGGTGCCATCGCTGCCATTTTTCTATGATGTCATTTTACTGTGCGAAGACGTATGGCGAAGACAACGCACGCACGGTGAAATATACGTTGATGGACTCAATTTTCCTGTATTTTTCTACATTATTAGTTGATTACTTCATGTGAAACATTCGCAGATGTCACCAATTCGAGGAAAAACTTCAAAGATTTGATTCAATGTGAGTATGAATTCAAATAAGGTATTTTTGACCACGAAATTTGTGGTCTTGTATAGATATTTTCAAAACTTCGCCAAATATGGCTACTGGTTCGTCAGTTCCCGTCGGTTTAGTCCTAACTTAGATCTAACTGTTAGAGTCTACATTTTGTCAAGCCCAAGAGGGCTCTGTTCAGCTGCTTGCCGTTTCATTTTCGTGTGATTTCTCTTTTTCCAACTAAATAATTATTTCCTTAGAAATCTTCCAAACAAGCCATGAACTTTACTTGATAAAAAAAGTCGATTTATCCTTACTAAAGTTAGTAACTTAGTAGTAGCCTATGGTTTTCTTGATGTTGTTCTAACGTTAGACATCTGAAGACTGAACATAGATCTACTGTGTTGCAGCGTTGTCATGCCCATATGATGCAACAATGCAATCAGATAATTTAATGGCTCCTTTGGAACTTAGATAAATAATCTGCGCATCAATTGCCAATTGTCTGCTGGATTCAATTTGATTTTCAATGAATGTCAATCAATTTACATTTTTATTCCACAAGTCTATTCTTATTTTTTCTTTGCAAAAAATGTACAGATAGTTAACTTACTTTCTGTGCAGTCTTTTAGTTTCAGGACATCATCTGGTGTGACGAATTCCCTTTGTAAAAGCTCCTCTTCGGTGACTGTTTCTTCAGAATTTGAATGAGCTTTCTTTTCCTTAGCTTTCCTCTGTAAGAAGCCACCTCCTTTCTTTTTGCCCGAAGCAGTGCCCCCGCCGCTCGCGGGTGGTTTCGCCGGTGAGTTGCTCATCTTGTAATGGTGAATCTAGATGAAAACCGCTGTAAATTCTGTAATATTCCACTCTAAATCACGTTGGTAGGTGAGTAAACTCCAAGATTCCTCGGAAAATGATATTTAATCTTGTCAATATTAGGTAAAAACCGGTAAAATCTCTTGAGTTGTTCGGTGATTGCACAGTGTGTAAGCATCTTACGTACGTACGCGCGCGCGGGTGTATTTTAGCATTGCAAAATTGTAATGCAATTGGAACGTACGCGTACGTGTTCACAAATCAATTATTGAAAAATTGCGAAAAATGTACACTTCTAGTTCTCGAGGAATTTTGATCTGAAAGATAAAATGCTCATAAATTCATTACAAATAACTCTTTGATTAAAGCAATGAAAGTATATTTAGACTTCTAATCAACAGCAAGAGAATCTCAATTTTTAAAAACAAAAAAATCACTATAATAGATGCTATCTGTAAGCACTCAATCAAATCGATGCCAGATACAATAACCCTGATGACACTTGGCAAACTAATAAGAGGGATTCTTTGATTTTTTTATTTTTATTTATTACTTTTTCTTTTTCAGAAGAGCTCGACAGCCAACCATGCACATATTCTGGGGGGGGGCTTTACACGGGCCGGGCTCCCGGGAGCGCGTAGGGCTGCACTAAAAAGAGGAAGAAGGGAATATATTAAGTGAAAGAATAAAAAAGAAAGAAAAAGGAGAGAAAAAAGGAAGGGAAAAAACGGTGAAGATGAAGGTAAAAAAGGTTGGAAAGAGGAATGAAGAAAGAAAATAGAAAGAGAGATGAGAATGAGAGAGAGAGAGGTGAAAAAAGGAGAGGGGGAAAGGGAAGCCGTGCTAACCCTAAATAAGGGGGTGGCGCGCAAATCGACAGTAACTGGGCTGCTAATTTAGGGCAATGAATAACCTAAAGGGATTAGAATAGGGCGCAGTAATAATCCTATTAAATTTTTATGGCTCTAAATTCGCAGTTAACCAATAGTGCGCAAGCCAGTATAACTTAAAGGGGGCCTAGACCGACAAATTCGGTGATCTACGTATCTTAAAATGGCTTCATATTGCTAATGGGGCGGCCAAAATTGACATGTAAATTTAGGGGCGCCAAATCGACTTTTAATTTTAGGGGGCGCCAAATCGACAGTAAACTAAGGGGTGCCAAATTGACCTTATAACTTAGGTGAGCGCCAAATCGACCTTTAAATTTAGTGGCCAAATGCGACAGTTTAACTATAAAGGGCCCAAATTGACCTTAAACTTATAGGGCGCCAAATCGACCCTTAATATAGCGGGCGCCTAAATCGACTATCTTAATATTTATAGGCGTCCAAATCGACATCAACCTAACAGGGAGCCTAAATTGAGCTAAAAAGTAGGGCGTCAAATTGACCCGAAAACTTAGATGGGAGGCCTAATTTGGACCTGAAGCTTAGAGGGGGCGCCCTATATTGATATTAACTTAGGGGTCGTGAATCGACCTTAATACTAGTAAGGGCCCACAATTGAAAAAGGGGAGGGGAATATAGGGGCGCCTTAAAAAAAAAAATGAAGGTGGCCGCCAATCGACAGAAATAACTAAGCTAATCGACCTTATAAATCAGGTGTGTGTCCCGATAAGGACCTTTAAAACTTAAGGGGCGCAATAATGATGCTTAAACTAGGTTGCGCCAAATTACCTTTCAACATAGGTGGGACGCCAAATCGAACTTAAACTTTAGCCGGCTCTTAATTATCGACCTTAAAATTTAGGGGGGGGCAAATCACAAAACTTAAATAGAGATTGGCGCCAACATGAGCTTAACTTTGGAGCGCCCAAAATTGACCCGAAATTAGTAAGGTGGTGACGCCAACGACTCTTTAAAACTTAAGCGGCTAAAATCGACCTTTGAGATTTAGGAGGGGTCGCAAAATCGACTTATAATTTAGGTCGCCAAATCGAACTTAAAACCTAGAGGGCGCCAAAAATGATCGTAAACGTAAGGGCGCAAATTTAGATTTCAAATGTAGGGGGTGCGCAAATATGATCTGAAATCTTAAGGGTGCGGCTGAAGTGACCTGAGATCTATAAGGGCGCTGATTATAACCTGAAGTTTTAATGTTTATGTGCCAAATCGATCTTAAATTGGACGCAGGTTGAGCTCAAATGTAGGGGCGCCAAATTGACCTTCAACATAGGTGGGACGCCAAATCGACGTTAAACTTAGCGGCTCTAAATCGACCTTAAATTTAGGGGGGGGCAAATCAAACTTAAAATTAGAGAGGCGCCAAAATGAGCTTAACGTTGGAGCGCCAAATTGACCCGAAAGTTAGAAGGGGGCGCCAAATCGACCTTAAACTTAAGGGCGCTAAATCGACCTTAGATTTAGGAGGGGCGCAAAATCGACCTTAAACTTAGGGGCGCAAAATCGACCTTAAATTTAGGGGGCGCCAAATCGAACTTAAACCTAGAGGGGCGCCAAAATGATCTTAAACGTAAGGGCGCCAAATTTAGATCAAATGTAGGGGCGCAAAAATGATCTGAAACTTAAGGGGCGCTGAAGTGACCTGAGACTTAAGGGCGCCGAATTGACCTGAGACTTAGGGGTGCCAAATCGATCTTAAACTTAGTGGCTCCAACTATATCCTATATACCTGAAACTAAGGGCCCAAAAAAACACACACAAAAAAAAAAAACAGAAGGGGTCTTTAAAATGGTCTTTATATAGAAATAGCAAAATTTTAAAATTCCATGCCTCCTGGTTTGTATATACATGGCAAAATTTTCGCTCGCGCTTCTCGCTCGCATCATCTTTTCCCATTGATTTATTACATTGTGTCGAGGAACGCGTAAAATGACCTGTTTTCTAATCATTCGAATGCATCAAATTTCCGTTTCCTATTCGCACACGCCTATGTTTTTCCTCTTTTACCAGAATTTACATTATGGGATTCTCGTCAAAACATTGAAGTTTACTTGTTTTCACGTTACATTTTTTTATTTATTTATTTATTTTTTTTTTTTTGTATATAAATTATATATATTTTTTTTTTTTCTTTTCGGCTGGATTGGGTGGTCTTAAATGTTGTGTTCTGGAGCTCTGTTGTCTGTTTTCTTCTTGCTTCCTCGTCGCTTGGCTAGTGTGTTTTCTTTCCTTTCTTGGGGTTTCTCACTTTCTTTTTGATTTCGTTCCTTTTTTTGGTTTCCTTCTTTGGCCTTGGTCTTCGTGGGGTACCTTGATCGATAATGGTGCGTTCGGAGATCTATCTTTTATTTCCTTGGGTCTTTTTTGGCATATGGGCGATGTGCGTTTGACTAAGGTATTGGTTTGCTTGGTCTTTCTTTTCTTCTCTGGTTGTTATACTAGACTTTGAAATCGCGTCGTTTCGTTTTTTTTCCCTGGTTTTTGTGTTTGCTGGGCGGTGTCTGTGATGCCCTGATTTCTCTTCAGTCCTTCTTGTTTTGTGTTTATTTTTTGCTTTTTGCTTATGGCTTTCATGATCGGTTTACATTTGTATTAGCATGTTCTTTTTTTGCTTTTCCGGGATGACACTCTCATGTCACTGTTGGGATTCTATTTAGGGGGGCCAATGATGTTGGCGTCAAAAATTGACTTAATCTTTAGGGGCATTTATCTTCTGGGAGGGAAGCAGAAGGATAAGATAGGTGATTGAGTTATTCTCTTTTATCATGTAAATTACTGGGAACTACGGTCTTTAAATTATGGAGGAAATTGATCCTAAATTCAGGTCTCTATTAATAGAGCATTTTCGATGGCTTGCGCCTCGTTCTTTTTCAAAGAGTTATTGCATTGTGTTTCCTGAGGATGCTAAATGTACGTTTTCAGAGATCATCCGATACATCAATTTCTGTCGCGATTTCACGCTGCTATTTTTTCTTTCTTGACCAGTTATAGAGGTTCTGAAAACAAAAATACATATAATATTTGTTTGATTTCACATTTGCTTGATAGGATTTCACATGATTTCAAATAAATTATTATTCAATCCTTCACATACATTTAAGCGTAGGCCATGCTTGTGGGGGGGGGGGGGGCGCCATATTTTGAAAAGTACCAGGGCGCAAATTTCACGTCGGGCCCGGGGTGCGAAATCCTGGATACGCGCTGCAACGGTAATTATGAGCGGTGGTTTATAGAGCTGCCTGTTGTCTCTTAGAACACTTCCAGTTTATACCTACTATTAAAGATTTAATGTTTTCATATTATAAATTTTAAATGTTAATGATGGATATTTTTGTCTACGTATGCTTTTACATCTGATACAAAATAAATGTTGTGTATTTAAATGCTATAAATATCTATTGACTGGATTTTAAATACTATATAGAATGGAATAATTCTTTTTCTAAGATTGTAACACGGCTAGTGAGGGAGCTTTTACAGAGCTAGTTTTTCTTTTAGTTATCCTCGGGCACTGCATCTAGTCGGGTAATTTCTTTTCTGACATATTCTTCTTGTCCTTTTCCTGGAAATAAATTATAATTAATTATGATAAATAATTAATTGTGAATTGTAGGGGCGGAGGTGATTGCGACGCTTAGAGAAATATAGAGTGCATATTTTCGATGGTGTCAGGGGGGCGTCTATTATTTGAAACAATCATATATGCATATTTGATAATCATCTTAATTTGATTTTTTTTTTTCCGGTGCGTACCTTTTTTACAAATATTCTGAATTCGGCCCCCGCCGTATATCAAAATCCTGGATCCGTCACTGTATAATGCGCCTCTGAATGGTTTTACTAGAGAATGGGCATTATAAATGCTGTATTTACTATTATTTTAAATGATTATTGAGGCCTATTAACTCATATTATTATATCATGAGGATCCAGGATTTCATGAAGGGGCAATGGTTTCATTTTTTTTTTTTTTTTTTTTTTTTTTTTTTTTTCTTTTTATTATGTCAAGGCGGCCGATGATAATGGGCGGCTGGGTGGTAGGATTTTTGTACTTATTTTATGTTTTTTTTTTTTTTTTTTTTTTTGCCGCTAGGCTCTAGGGGAAAAATTAAAAGACGATTTTTGATCATTTTTAAGTTTTGGTCAGGGCGGGACCTGCGTGTGGATGCATAGAGCTATAGGCTAAAATGTGTATGGGTGCATGATTGTGGTTGGTTTGGCTGAGTTAAGATTTAT
>CALNVZ010003434.1:5119139-5132693 GCA_940671915.1 Paracentrotus lividus | reverse complement strand
TTGGTTTAAAAAAAAAAGAATATTGAATATTCTCTTTTTTTTTAACAATTCGATATGGTATGTAATTTAGGATTTTTTAAATGTAAGTTTGTGGTCTTTTTTTAATAATTTTCAATGCTACTACGTTTGTAAAATTTCAATCTCGGCAATTTGTCATCAAACCATGTTCTATCCTGCCCTTCTTTGGCAAAAGGAAGCAAGTGACATAATAATCAAATTTGAGTTTTTAATGTTTCCATATATCATTTGGTGCCATCCTTTTGCTTTCCAAATTTCATGTCTCAAAGTTTATCCATCTTTGAAATATTTAAGTTAAGACATTAAAAGATTACATTGACATCAGTGTAAAATGACGGACTTTTTCCAATAACTTCCACATAAACGGTCATCAAAAATTCTAGTCAGCCATTTCAATCTAAAACTGTATTAATTTCTGAATGTTGACCATTCTTATACCATCATTATCTGAGTGAAGATTCTCAAAGAAAAGAAACGGATATTATTTTCTTAGTTTGTGGCTTATTGAATATGACTATATACTATTCCATAGATCTTATGTAATGTTTTTGCTATGGGGACTTCAAAATGGGCATACTTAATTTACAGTGATTGCTTGTTTCATCATAATTATCAACATTTGCATTTCATAAAAAATGATAAATTATCCTTTCCATTTTTTTTTACAGCATAATCAGAAACAGAGGAAAACATAATCAAATTAATTATTTGACTAATAAGTATAGAGCTTAATGTCTGAGACTCTTCCTATTTTTGGAAGATTTCTTTACCTCCAATATTGTCTACAATCCTTTGTATCTTTTATAATTTTGTTTCCCAGTTCAAGTTAGCTACCCAATCTAAGTATCTAAATATTGATGTAACCTTTCGTCCGATGTAGGCCTATAAATCAAAGTTCATATCATGTTTTGTAGAACCTTACCATTTTTGCGTTGTTTTGTCTTTGTAAACCACTGGACCAGCTACACTTTAGTTCGTCCAAAATATTTCATAGAAGACTTCTCTCTCTCTCTCTCTCTCTCTCCCTCTCTTTCTCTCCCTCTCTCTTTCTGTCCCTCTCTCCTTTTTTCCCTCCCCTCTCTCCCTCCCTCTCCTTCCCTCTAATCCCACTGTTTTGTCTTACTTCCAGGCTTAATCATTTTAAATCAATTATTTTCCTTGTTGTATACAGCCACAGTAACTTCCATGTTCATCTCACTTTTCTCTTTTATTCCCATTCTCTGTTATCATATTTTCTTTTTCATCACAATCATAATCATCACTTCATCATCACATTATTACCAAAATTACGAATCCCCAAAATCACTTTCCATATAACCAAGAAAACTGATTCATAATTAAAAAACAAAAATACTACGAGTCTATAACGACCTTTCTTTTTTCTGATTTTAATTACGAAGTTGTCATTGCTTTATCACCTCATACGCACCTGTGATTTAAATCATCAGCAGGAACAAGAGATTAAAATCTACAATTTTATATCATATAATATTTTTATACATGATCGTCAAATATCTTGCATCCTTTATGGTGAAGTCATTTCATATTCAATCTTATAAACATACCATATCTTCAATAATACCAAATTCATTGTCATGTAGACGTTACACATCTAGACAGGCAAAATACAAAGTGTACAAGAGATTGTTTTGTATAATTATTATCAAGGGAAAATATTGAGATTTCCCCTGAAAATAGTTCACTCCTGTTAAAACAAGGTGTCCAGGACTAAGCCAAAAGAGAGTGATTAGTGAAAGGGAGGGAGGGAGGGAGGGAGAGAGAGAGAGAGGGAGTCGTGTGAAAAGGTAGGAGGTAATACAAAGATAACTTGTCGATATGAATGTACCATTACGTGCATGTATGAAAAAGTGCCAGGAAAATGGAATTCCAGGGGGACCGGCGCTCTACCAACTGAGCTATAGAAAACCCCAAATCAGTGTTGGTCCCAGAAAACCCCTTAACTTTCAATGCTCATATGGTCATAGCCCATAGCTACAATTAATACTTTACAATCGATTTGGTGAGAGTCAGAATAGGATTACCTCAATGTGAAAGGATATATACCCTTATACCTCTACGCAGACAATCACTCTAGATGATTTACCGTAAGACAGTGACGGAAGTAGACATTCTCAAATATATATGAATTTAATAAATGTCATATAGAAGAATGAATAAAACATGAAGCCTTATAAAGTCGTCGGCTGAGAACCAGAAGGGTGCTATTTACAATTGACTTTATACAGCAATAGCGCCCTTCTGGTTCTCAACAGACAAAGTGTTATTTGAGTACTAAAGAAGTCTGCACCCTCTATAATGAGCTGTTTAGGACTATAACCTCTTTATAACTAAATTACATCTTTCTGAACATATCTGACACACCGACACATGTGCACATGTTTAAATCAGGATGAGGAGGATCACTTTGTTACAACAAAATCTAGATATATTCACGCTCGTTTTCACAGGAATTGACTGTAATACCAAGTAATGAATATCATGTGTATTGGGTGAATTTTGTTAAATGGAATTACAACTTGTCATACATGTATTTTCCTTCAGTTCTTATTCTTTAGATTGTACTGGTCATTTAACATTTTTTACACGCCAGAAGGATATGAGCAAATAGCATACAATGTGGATTCCCAATAACAATATCTTATAGGAAAATTAAATATAATCACAACACATGATAATGGTCCTTAAATCGACATTACCTCAATTATTTCTCTATACAGTATGAGTCTTGGCACATAATGTAATCCTATATGTCTGTTATCGTAGCATAGAAAGAGGTATGTATATCATCTTTAAAGAAACATCTTTTGTCGTAAATAAATCAAAATACATACATCATGTACATTTCACAGTTAAATAATAAGAAATATCTCAGAAATATAATATCCACACATAAAACAGAAAAATAAAACTCTCAATTTCTTTGAATTAATGCACAAATACACAAATATTTCAACAGAACATTACAATGTTGCTTTCAATTATGAATAACCAATATATTTGATTGAAATAACTGTAAAGCCCCACAAAAAGAGAAAAGCCCTTCGATAAAGATTAGAATATGCCATATCGGGTGAAGATGCGAGTTCTTCTTTCCAATATTGCCAATTTTCTCTCTCCCCATATTCTAGCAGGGACCTGCCAAATGCTCCAGCGACAATTGCGCCGCGCTTTATTTCATTTAAGATGTTGGCTGGCATTAGGGTTTTATGTGAGGTTGTGTTGTCCGATGTATTTGGCTCAGTGGATAGAGCGTCCACCTCATAATCGGGAGGTCGTGGGTTTGATCCCCGACCGTGATACCAAAAGACGCCAGAAAATTGGTAGTTGCTGTTTAACTTTTAATTTGCCATTCGATAGATGTTGGGAATTTACCGCCAAGCATTTGTCAATGGAGCAAATGTCAAAGACTTATTCTGGTAGTTTTGTGATTCAAAAGTAAATAAATCCATAATGAAAATACATTCAGTAAACAAATAACATGATAAATATGCGAGAGAGCAGTTACATCTGTTCAAAGAAATTACATAACAAAGAGCACACACAACAAAATGGGAGTTAGTGTTGATAATAAGGGCCCATAATGGTAGAAATCATTAAAATTATAAATACTGATAGAAAATGGATAGGCAAAACAGTACACAAAGTCTACATGTATGTGTGGGCAAGATCTAGAGATGTACAATTAAAATCTACAAACTTAGCATCTTTTAAAAAGGTATTCTTCAGAAAAACAAGATTACCTCAGGGTTCTTGTAATCTTTCATTCTTATTCTCATTCAAAAACATTTTTTTTAAATGTGAACCAAATTTGCCCATTCTGCACAATACCCTGCAAATTGATAATAGCCAATCAGGATGCTTGTTGCATGTACTTCATGCACTAAATGTTCAATCTAAACCAATCACAGTAGTTATTTCAAATTATTATGCTATACAGGGCACAGTATGGATGTAAGTTCAATGTCTATTTCACATAGACAATGTTAATATTCATTTGACATTTTCAGTATTTTTTCACATTTTAAAATTCTATTTTAAAAGAGAATGAATATTCATGCTAAATGTAATCTGTGACTTCAAACAGTATTACCATCAACTGTAGGGTTTGATACAATGTACTTGGGTAGTCCCAGCTCAAAATCTGACAAATGATGACAATACATGTAGGTGGATATCAAAGATAATGTATAAAAACTGTACACACTAAAAGTGTTGAAGATTATTAAAAAGTCATTCAAATTTCATTTTATGACCAGATTTCAGTAAATATAAAATTGTTTTGGATAAACTGTCAATATCCACAAGACAATTCAATCAATTAGAGACATTTTGGTATTTGTTTTGGAGGGTAATTAAAATAAAATAATCTGAACATATAATCATTTATGATGACTTTCCACATGTTTTTTTTTTTTTTTTTTTTTCTGTCATTTCACAAAAGCTTGTTATCCCTATATTTACAAAATTAAAAACAAGCTACAATGTGTACTTTTGGACTTTGTCAATGTTTTAAATTTGCCTAAAAGTCTCTTGACTTGTTCAATGTTTTAAATTTGCCTAAAAGTCTCTTGGACTTGTTTCAATGTTTTAAATTTGCCTAAAAGTCTCTTGGACTTGTTTCAATGTTTTAAATTTGCCTAAAAGTCTCTTGGTGGTACGGGAGCAGATGTAATTTGTTTATGAATTGTTTATGGAGCACAATGATCAAGAGTAAACTCAGAAAATACTTATAAAATTAATATATTGTATTTAAAAATTAGACCTATATATCAAGTGGAATGGATAAAAAAAAAACTATATCACACGACATATATAAGCACAAATATAATTATATATTACATGTATATATTTGGACTACCTTATCCAGACGACCAGATTTAAACTGTTTTTCTTCAAAATTATCAGCACTGTATTTGAGAGCTCCATAAGATTTATCAAAATTAAGATAATCAAATGACTACCCTTATTTTCCAGTTGGCATCAGACAAAGAGAGAGAAAATGAAAATATTGATGAAATATTAAAAGACCTTAGGGTTATGTTAAACACATATAAAACATTCTCATCACATGACTGATAGAATAATAGTGATAAAATACAATTAAATATGTAATAATATGCGAATTGATAAAATATCTCATTGCCAGTCCAGCTGGCAGATAACCTTCCAATAACAAACAAAAAGGAATGAGCGAGTCAACATACTTTACCCCAGATGACAAAAGACAACAAAAAAAAGAATAATTAAAATAATCATATAACATATATATGACATACCAACAAAGAATGACTTGAAGAAGAAAATACTTTTCAAACATGTTATAAGTGACAAACAACCATTTCGATTTTTCATGTACATAAAGACACTTTTCTTGTTTAGTTTCATATAATAAGTTCACTTTTATAGAACTCGGCTTAGTAATGATGTTTAACACGTGGTGATGTGGAATTAACGAAGAGAGGGGCAACTGATTGGACACACTGGTAGAACCATCTACCGCAACATGTACGATGATCCAGAATCAACAAACACAAATGTGGTAAACTGCCAATTGGTCTAAACCCACTTTTACTAATGCCTGTTTTGCCTCATCCCACACTTTTTAATTCCATTTCGTCTGCAAGCAGGATATTTAATTACCTGTTGGTCTTATTGTCATTTTACCTATTTACCATTCTGTTTAATTTCCATTTAATCTAATGTCTATATCATCTAATGTCCAATTGGTCTAACGCCACTTGGTCAATTCCTGTAACAGACTTGAAATATGCCAAATATTCATTTGGAATTAGACAAAAATCCAATTAGACAATTTGGCTATTAGACACATCAGTAAATTGACCAAATGGTCATTAGACCTAGTAATAATTGGACCAAGTATGTATTAGACCAACTGAGGGTTGAATCAAACTGTTAGTAGACCATATGGGTTTAGCCCATGTGGTTAATCGACAATCTGAGAATCAGACTAAATGCTGTTAGACCAAGCGGAAATGACCAACAAATGTTACCTCAATATCAACCCACCCACAGAGAAAAAACAACAACTTGTCACACATCCCTGACATGAATGCAACATAATTTCCCAACAGCGATAGATAGTTTGTGGGACTATTATAGATCTATTCACACAATTTCAATGTAAAATCACAGTCCTGAGGGATGGATCAATAGGGTATTTATGGAATGTGTTAATGAGTGTACAAGATTCCCAAATGTAAACGTACATAAATCACTTTAGATCCTCAAATTGGCAATAATTATATTTTCATTTCACTCCTACAAACTTTAAAGAAGATAACACTTTGTTGATGAAGATTACAAGATGCATCAACAAAATTGCCATATTTGTGCATGAAAATAGTGATTTTACATTTTCCTTTGTATTGCCAATTTAGAGATTTTAACAAGTGTATCGGGGGTTGGCAGTTACGAGGTTTGATTTGAATCAATAATACAGAAATACTCTACTCCTCTCCTCAAATTGCATTCCCCTATTGTTTTGGGGGAATATGTTTCACACCACATATGCCAAGGTCAGAAAGAGACAATCAGAAATATGAAAGATCATTGGGAAAATCTGAAAATATTTGAATAAAACAAATTGTCCACAAAAAAAAAAATTTTTTGTAGAAATTTTGCCAACACGAGGATTCTTCAGAAAGTTTTTTTTATAGAGACTTTCAAACTGCCATAAATCTTCCACTTTATAACCAGTTTTGATGAAACGTAATATTAAAGTTACATCAATCAAGAATTTGAATAGTTTACAATAACTTCAATATATCTTATGCATATAACATCATAATCTCATAGCGCCCTCCCTCAGAGCATATACGAATACACGTAAACAGAGTGGTCAGAGATGCACCAGCTGCAATTCACAAACACACGCAAGGCAAGGGCCTCAGCCCCTGAGGGATAGTGCTATGGTGGCGTGATGACCTCAATGCATAAGGTTTATTCCTGTGAGGATTATCCTTATCAACCTTCGCTGGCTGCTGCTGATCTTCTTGCCATCAAGAGAGACGACAAAAGAACGTGATACGAAGCCGAGCATGACAGATGATAAGGATGAAGGAATTATTAATGAGCTTTCGCAAATTAATCACGGACTTTCTCAGACATTGAATCTGCGCATGCACATTTTGGAATTGCTGGACAGTCTGTACTTCAAATCCACCAACATGTATTGGCCAATTTTACGTTTCTGATTTTAGCAACGGTAGGAAGAAGTTCAGTCAATCAGTGCTCTTCTCGAAGATGGGCTATACGTGCTGGTGCACAAGTTACGGGGTTAGCTTTAAATCCTGCGCCCCCTTTATTGTGACGTCATATCAATGAAGTTACAATTTCTACATTTCAATTTGGAAAAAAAAAACGCTACAAATTTTATTGTCTGAAACAAAGTCCTGAAAGGTGAAACAGAAATGTATTTTCCAAAATCAAGCATGGAGCCTTTGTTACGTCACACAAACTATTCATTCTTGAATGTGCGAAAAAGAAAATTAGGAGGACTGCAGATGAGTTCAACTACGGTCAAATGTTGATCACTCTTTGTCTCTGAGTATGTCCACGATTGATTTGCCAAAGCTCACTATTGTAAGGTTTGATGGAAGTGATTGACATGTTACTTTCCTCTGGGGCAGGGTACATTGATAATGGTTGAAATTGAGCTTGAAATGGTGCTTGGGGTGCTCTGACATGTTCATGCAAAATATATCCTTCACAACAATTTTCCTTCTTAGTCTTGTGTTGTGTGATGAGATTATCTATATGAAGATTTTACACCATCTACAAAATATAAAGGCATATGATTTACGTAAAAAAGATGAATTAGAATGTGTGATGACTTTTGAGGGTGCTCTTGGTATTGGGTCTTGAGGGCATTGCTGCAGTCAAATGCAGAGCTCTGTTAGCCCTCCTCACTTTGTGTTGAGAGGTATTGGTGCAAGCTCATTCCCTGAAGACTTTTTTACCATTCTTCATGATTATTAGTGTCTCTGTTATCACAGTAACCAAACTCATCAATATTGGTTAATCCTTAGTCATCTGGGTGGCGCTTTAATAATTGTCTCTACAACAAAACAAGTCTTTCTCTTGCAGCTGCAGTATATTGTCAGTTTCTCAGAGATTCCATCAAAGGGGGCATAGTGACTCTCTCTTAGACTTAGTTGATCAGGATAAGTGGAGGGGTATGAAGGGCTTCGGTATAGCACCTTCTTCTTTGGTAGTCGGTTTCTCAGTGGTTCCAACAAGAGGGGTGGGGATGGGGAGGCATTTCTCTGTTCATCATAACACAGATTCAGCTGATCTGGATAGATGTAGAGGGTGTGAAGGGCTTCGATGTAGCCCCTTCTTCTTTGGTAGTCTTAGGATGGTTTTCTTGATGTGTTGGAACATCGGGCGGCTTTCAGGAGAGTAGGACCAACACATCATCAGGATCTCCTGTGGAGGTAATTCAAAGAATTTTTAATGGCGTATTCCAAAATCTCAAAGAGAAAAATAGAAACACATATAAAAAATAATTGAAAATGCACTAATGTTATTCATGAAAGAATACCAGTGCCAGATATTTTATCATGATAAAATTCAGGTTATATATTTGACTGCGACTATGATCATAGAACAGCAAATCAGGGATTAAAAATAAATTTCCTTCACCCCCTCTCCCCCATTTCACAATTACTTTGCTGACTACGGACGGATACAAACACTATCTGCTTTGGCTGTGCCGACAAGCTACATGATTATCTGAGCAAGCTTCAATTTCCACCCTATTTATCTTCCATTATGACTAAAAAAATACTGTCTGATAGCATACCTTAGCATCAATGTATTCCTGTAGGTAATTGAGTGGCTGTTTCAATCCTTTGCCAACATGCTTCATGATTATCTGAACAAGCTTCAATTACCACCCCACCCCCTTATCTATCTTCCATTATGATGACATAAAATACTGTTGCGGAATACTTACATCCTTTTTTGCTGTAGGTGTTTGGTTTATGTTAAACTTTTGCCACACTACATGTAACACCACAATGTTGGAACTAGCTTTATTTCCCCCCCTCCCTCCTCCCTTCATCTTCTACTTTAGAAGTTCTAGCAATTGTTATGTCAACTACCAATAACTATGGTATCATACCTAATGAAGCCTGTAAGACATTGAGTGGTTGTTGTTGGCTGCCGTGCTACATTATTACTGAACAGATAATTACCCCCCCCCCAAACCTATTCTCTTTCCTAACATTGTGACTCATGAATACTGTAAGCTATCATACCTTAACATCCCTGGAAGCCTGTAGGTGATTGAGTGGCTGTTTCAATCCTTTGCCAACCTGCCAGATGACTGTCTCCACAGGCTCTTTATGGAAAGGCCACTCTCCTGCTAACAGCTCATACCATATCGTCCTGATAAAACAAGAGAAACAACTGATTAAAATCAAGAGAAAGAGTAGAACTAAGAAAGAACATGAAGCTGGGGTAAAAAGGGACACAAAAGTACAGAGAGCAAGAAGCATTACAAACAGAGAATAAGGGAGGAATGAAAAGCAATACTCATGAATAATTCAAAAAAAGATGGTAACAAAACACTTGCTCATGCGACAATTACTCTGGGTTTAAGTTCATCTAAAATGTTGGGCTAGGTCAGGGCTGAATTTAGTCATTTGATAAGTGAGTGAAAAATTTAAAGCGTAGCAAATTGCAGCCGCAGCAAATTATAGAATCAATCAGATGGAAGATATTACCCATGTTGTATGTGTACATTACATTTGTATTCACTCTGTTTTTAATAAGCTAATTGTTATCTACTTTTATGTTAACATATCATTTGTAAGTGCGGGTTCGATAGAACCAACATATCTTATCTTACCCGAAGGAATAGACATCAGATTTCTCTGAGAAAGGCAGCTCCATATCTTGGTTTCCATCGGTGTTGATTTTGAGTGATGTCATAAGCTCAGGAGCAAGGTAACATAACCAACCATCGGGGATCACTAAGCTGTCCTTTCGTCTGTAATATCATCAAAACAATTAAGAGTTAACATCATTTTGAGAGTAACTGGTTAAAAAGCAAGGTGAATTGTCAAATCTCCATATCAACTTCTAGCAATGTTTGAGATAGCTAAATGTGAAGCTCTTTATCAAATAATGATGATGGAAATATTAGGCACGTTTAGTTCATATAATTAGTGCTATAGCCTTACATTCCCAAAGATACTAAAGGAAAATGATTTGCTTTCTACTAAATACTATTTACTACACCTGAGTAAATGTACATTAAGACCTACCAAAAGGACATAGGTGACTCTAACCAGCAGTCCGGTTTCTTGGGTGTTTTTTTTAATGAATAAAAAAACCACTGTGATTCTGACAAGATTCAAATTACCCAATAATACATACATGTAGTTCTGTTCTTGCTATATTAGGAGTGGACTGTAAGAGTTGTTGACTTACGCTTTCTTAACAATTCAAATATCTTATTGTAACTGCTCTTGTTATAATACAAGTGAACTGTAAGAGTGATTGACTTACGCTTTCTTAACAATACAAATATCTTATTGTAACTGCTCTTGTTATAATGCAAGTGAACTGTAAGAGTTGATTGACTTACGCTTTCTTAACAATACAAATATCTTATTGTAACTGCTCTTGTTATAATGCAAGTGAACTGTAAGAGTTGATTGACTAACGCTTTCTTAACAATACAAATATCTTATTGAAACTGCTCTTGCTATAATAGGAGTGAATTGTAAGAGTTGATCAACTAAGTATCCATGTTGGGCCAATTTTAAGATCTTATTTATTATGTTTATATTCAATTCAATTCCATTTATTTGTCTCAAGCATAAAAAACATAAACATAAAATTAGAAGAATACAAGGTAAAATTAAGATACAATAGAATACAATAAACATTATGCATGAGTAGGCAGCAGCCAAAAAGGAATTGGGCCCTTATGTGAGGCTGACCTCACAACATATAAATATTACAATACTATATTAACAATATGTTTACAATAAAAAGAACACAAAACAATAATAAGCATCTTTCCTTTGTTGTGAACCCTTTAAAGTGATAACTATTTAAAAATCAAAACCCAGAGTAAGAGTTGTCGTGGACTTACGCTTTCTTCTTGGAAAGCCTTCCTATACTGAAGAGAGCAAAGTCTGTGATCACCACCTTGCCATTCTCAATGAAGATGTTCTTGGATTTGAGATCTTTATGCACTATCCCCCTGTGATGTAAGTAGCCCATACCCTGCCAGAGAAAGAAGGGAGTAAGAATATTTTGACAAAACAGTTGAGAAATAGAATTCTTGGGGAAAGTAAAATTGTATTGCATTTTATCTATTCATTACAAATACTTCAATATTCATTGGGAAATACATGTACAGTAACTCAAGCATTAGGCATCATGAAAATGGTGCTACAAAAATATTGAATACCAATATTATCACTGTTAAGATATTTTATAGAAAGATATTATTCCATCCAAGGCCCAAATATGTGTAAATAATAAAGATTTTTCATAGAATATCCATTCATCCCTGATGTCATATTAGCTAATGTCTATAGTCCTTCGCTATAATAATTCATCCCTAATACTCTTCTGTCGGGGTTTATCCTAGCTAAGCCGGGTAATAATAATATGATGTGCCTTGATCACTCTACAGAGTGGATTCGGCACAATACAAATCACATTATTATTATTATTTCAATATAGGATAGCGAAATGTTTATTCAATGGCAAATGATAATTGCATATCAGATTATGCAATCACGCTCAAACTTGCTTGACTAGATTGGGCAACACATTTTGATCAAGTTTGGTGCACTTGATATGCTTCAAGGATGAAAAGCAAAACTATTTCTACCATAGCATTGTCTCTTACCTGGGTTATTTGTGTAGCTATTTGGATTGTTCTATTGATATTAAATCTGTCTTTCCTGAGGTGTATATGAGTGTATAACGTCTGTCCTTTGCAAAGACTGAAATAAAAGATACAAATGAGATATAAGTAACAAAGAATTATTTCGTTGGTATCGTATCACAACTCAAAATTTCTTTCAGTCACTTATGGCACATCGATATTTATGGATCACAGTAGCTGTGATGCAAATGAAACATATCCAATACACTTATTCATTTGTTCTTACTACATAGCAGATAGCTTGTAAAAGGATTGCACAAAAAACAAAACATCAAATTGACACTAGAGAGTGGATTTGGCGCAATACAAATCACATTATCATTATTCTTACCTTGTAACAATCGCTAGATGAGGAGGCCTCATGCAAGCTCCCATAAATAGAACCACAAAATCATGCCTTGTCATCCTGAAGAATGAAACCTGAGTGGAATCAAATAAACAGAATAACATTATTACTGTGGTAGTGTTAGTAACTAGTAAAACCAACAAACTTCCTTTTTCATTCTTTTTCTGTGTCTACATGTATCTTAGAGATTGAGTTTCTTTGTAGAAGCTTGTAAACTTTGTGAAGCCCTACATGTACATGAAGTCAATCAATGTAATACTGTGTCAAGAAGAAAACCATGCAAGTTCATTTCCCCGAGCACGATTATATGCTTACCAATAAGAAAAAAAATGATTAATTCCCCTCCATGTTGATGTCTATGGGTATATTCAACCATCAATATCTCGGCAACTAGCTTTTCCTGTCTGACTTTCAGGTTTTGCATGATTACAGCACAAGCTGGGAGGGTAATTTTTTACGATCCTAAACAAAATTAAACAATCCCTTTAAAAAATAAACGATGAGAGTGTGATAAATGAGTGATTCTGACCTCTCTCTTGAAAGCCTGTAATTGTTTCTCATCGTCTGTATCAATATCCATCATCTTAATTGCAACATCCCCATGCCACTTTCCTCTGAAAAACAAAACAAACAATAATATTCAACGTCCCCATGCCACTTTCCTCTGAAAAACAAAACAAACAATAATATTCAACATCCCCATGCCACTTTCCTCTGAAAAACAGAATAAACAATAACATTCAAGGAAGAAATGCCACTTTTTCTAATACAACATATTTCTGAGAATGTTATTTGCAGTTCAAAATGTGACATTACATAAAGTACATTATACAAGGAGGAGTACATGTATATTACTCCTCATTAAAATACACAGTATAGGGAATGAGAGAGGCATCTTCTAATACAAGATTTTTCTGTGGATGTTACATGTACTTGCAGATACTAGTAGATCATGTGACATTAACCCTATTTTGACTGGAGGGGGGGTGAATTTTATCCCCCTGTATGAAATCCGCGACTGCCGCGCAACCACTGTAAATTGCAACCCGGCTCTCTATGACTTTTCCCCTTCAAATGTCAAAAGCCAAAATCTCTTCTTGAAAAGCCCAGTCAGAATAGGGTTAAAGTGAAATGAGGAGTATATTACTCCTAACTAAAATACATGGAATGGGGAATGAGATAGAATGAGTAATAGAAAGACAAAGAGAAAAGAGAAAAAAAAGATATAGGCGAG
>CALNVZ010003434.1:5086986-5119117 GCA_940671915.1 Paracentrotus lividus | reverse complement strand
AAACCATGGAAAAGGAAAATTTGTCCAAATGGTATACAATGTTAATAATTTTAAGCGGAAAAGTAAGCACAATCATTATATAAATCCTTGATAGTGTTGCTTGATTGGGTTTTGACAGACAAGCATCAATTTATGATTACCGGGTGTTTACGTCTCGGACCAACCTTCGACAAACCCATCTGAAAAAGACGTGACTGGTTTTCAAACCTGGTTCCAGTCAAAGTCAGTTTGTGGGTACACACAGAGAATGACAATGAAAAAAAAATGGAAATGCTCCAAATATTATTGTCTGAAAGGGATATTTGTTTTGCCCCTGATTTTGTGAGCACAGCAGCTGCTTAGCAGCGCCATATGGACGTTGCTCTATCCCCTTCTTGTTGAACACCAAACAAGGAAGCAGCAACTACCATTTTTTAACGTCTTTTGGTATGACGCGGCTGGGATTGAACCCACGACCTCCCAATGATGATGTGGACGCTCTATCCACTGAGCCAACACATCAGTCAATGAGCAATAGGCCTACCGCTCAATGTCACGATGTGACTTGAACTTTCTTTAATTCTAATCTCTAGTAACCAATCCAGGTGGTAAATTGTAAAAGGAATTTGGGTCGCTGACTCCAAGTTTAGCTCCAGAGCCAGAGTCGGTCAACTTTTTGTCTTTTAATCAATCAATCAAACCCGCTGAGGTGTAATTTCATGAATAGAAGTTGACTTTGACTTGACTGCTATCTATGGTCATGAGCATTAGGTCATTTAACTTTATATATTTAGTTGAGTTAGGTGGGGCTCTAAATTCTACAGGTGTTTGTTTTGTGTATGAGAGTAAAAGATTGGTTAGAATGTTGAAGTGGGAGTTTTGAATAGTGGAATTAAAGCTTGGATGGATAAGTAATTTTAATTGCATATTTTTAGCATGGAACAGTAAGCAGAAGAATATTGAGAAATGTTAATGAGTGGTATCTTTGTGAGAGTCAGGATGGAGTGGTGTTTGAGTAAAACCAAATCAGATATCGTTTGATTTCGGCAGAGAAGACCCTTCCTTACTAAGGTCTTCGCTCAGAGTGTGAGGTGTGGGTTCTCGTAGGCCATTGCTTTGGGTGAATGTTGCAGGCTGTGTTAGTGCAGCGCACGCTAAGTCTAAATTCCCATCGTCGGCAGGCTGGTTCCAGCAGCACAGGTCCGGTAAGCCACCACATCTGCCCTCACCTCCACAGGCACGACTTGTTTTCAAGGAACTGGACGAGCTGGGCTTATGCTGTCTTGGAAGCTCATACTTCAACTAGAAGCTCGTGCTTCGTCTAGGAAGCTCTTACTTCAACGCCAAGGCTTATGCTTTGTTTTGGCTCTCATACTTCAACGTAGAAGCTTATGCTCGTCTTGGAAGTTCGTGCTTCATTTAGGATTGTAAATCCTCTCGTACTTCAACGTAGAAGCTCGTACTTCATCACGAAACTCGGAGTTCGTACCTTATCGATCATCATAGGCGTAGCTTGTGATTCATCGTAGCAGTCTTCGACTGTGGTGCTCTCAACCCTCATTATTCGTACCGTGAATTCGGACTGGTTTTCGTCGAGAGTTCGCTCGACTTTCGCGTCGTCGGTCGAAGCCACCGCAGCTTGCTCTTAGACGACTATATTCTTCGGGCCAACGATAGTCATTGTGTCGACATCAACGGGGTCCATATTCTAACTGTCAATCGCAATCAAGATATTTACTACGGTCCAGTGTAGGTTGTTAATTATAAAAACCCTCTTTTGGAGAACTATAATTTTTGAATTAATATGCAAAATATTGTGAGATTTTGGATACCAAATCATTAGGCCTTTAATAAACAAAAAGATAACAGAACTCTGATGAGATACTATTATTGCAAGATATTCATTACCAATTAATGCCGATGTTAATTGATATATACATTGATGCTATAATTATATGCATGTAATTTGGAACTTAATTTTGATTTCAATTCTCTTAATTAAATGTACATTATTGAGCTTGTCGCCTCTGAATTAAATTTATTTACATATAGATATTGAATGATTGTGTGATTATTGCCAGTGTTAACTACTTTCGTTTCAAACAGAACCAAATCTATTACCAGACTGGGAATTTCAGTCCCAAGATCTGACACTCAACCAACTCTTCATAAAAACAACACCTGAATGAAAATAAAATAAATGATAATTGTTTGACTTACTTGTTGACTGCCCCAAATCGACCTGTTTCCTATAAGTCTAGAACTCTCAAGCTGCTCAAAAGGAATGTCCCATTCTGATAAGAGTTTTGCTGTAAGAGAGAAAGAAAGAATTGAAATGCATCACTTTAATTATAAAAACTATCTATTCTCAAACATCTTACATTCTCTGTACAGGGTTCCCAGCATTTGCGCAAAAAAAAACATTCCCTGAATTTTTCCTGATTTTTCCCTGATGAAATCTCAAAATTCCCTGAAATTATTTCAAACCCATTTCCATTTTTTTTATGTTGTCGCAGTCAACGGTTTGCAGTATAAAACATAATCTGCCTAACTACCTGACTTTTGATTTTGGGGCCAATCAAAATTCCCTGACTTTTCCCTGATTTCAAGGCATTTATTCAAATTCCCTGCCTTTTCCCTGACTGGAAAAAAGAAAAATAATTTTTTTTTGAAAGAGGAATAAATAAATAAATAAATAATTTCCCTGATTTCCTGATGGGCTGGAAAGCTGCTGTAGTAAGAAAGGAACATATGCTGAAATATCCTTCTGGAAATTCAAAAACCTACCCTTGCTGATAGAACATTCACATATGCCGCTCCCAAATTATGGAACTCACTCCACTTTCTATTATCCTGAATGAAGTTACTTACACTATTTTTACGAGTTGCTACTGGTTAAGTTCCGGATCGGTGATCTCATCTACCGGGGTCAACATGCTCTGGGAGTGTTCTCTCAGAGTCTGTGAAAGGCTGCAGATTAGAGGAACAAAAACAGTTTCAGGTTGTGTTTCACCACGTCATTCAAAAGGTACGAATGACATTACGAACGACTGGAACATGTTTTGGGTTGCTGTACTCAAGCACATGCCTTATTTTTTAGCCACAAAAACTGATCCTCAGTTGTTCGTAAAGTCATTTGTAACTCACGAAGACTTGATGAAAACACAGCTCTGATATTTAAAATGAGAACGACATTGAGAATGAAAACTCACTTTAAATTTGAAATAGAACATTGTATTTGAACTGGAATAGAAAGCAATCATACAAAATTACAATGTTAGATTTGAAATTGGAATAAAAACAAAATCAAAATTGGATTTAAATGGATTGAAATGAAATGTAAAATGGATTTAAAATTGCATGAAAAATATTACAAATTGGATACTCATAAACTAAATGTAATCTACATGTATGATTCAATTTATGCAAGATCTTTTCTTATCAATGGCTGAATTTTTTCTCCTCCCTGTGGCATAAATATGAAAAATATATGATCACAAAACAACATAAAATGTTAAAGAAATTAAAAAAGATCATGTTGGATTTATCATTATCCCCCTGTCACTGCTGGCTGATGTTACATTTTCAAAACACTTATTCACTTAAATTAATTCATACGAAAATTTGTTATTGTTCTGTCACTGATTGGTTAACGTTACATTCTCAACCAATCAATCAATTGAATGTACTTACATCATGGGTATCATGTGAATCTATCGTTATCGTTCTATCACTGCTGGTTGATGTTACATTTTCACTGTTAAAGACACAATGAGAGAAGAACCAGAAATAAAATACAAAAAGGAAGTGGTCGCAGATGAAGTGACATCATATTGTATTTACAAGCAAAAAATAATATTCTTATACATGTAGGCCTATATATCATCTTACCATTATATCTATCATATACAACATTTTTAAAAAATCGACTCCATGGCTTAAAAAAAATTATCTTGAACAAATCCAAACAACTCCTATCGGTTTATTCCACCTGTTCTAACAGCAGTTGGTCCAATTTTCTGATTGTCTAATACCACATGGTCTACAAAATATTTTGGTCTGATTTCCCCTTGTCTAATAGCAAATTGTACATTTCATTTTCATAATTTGGTCTATTACAGTAAGCATTTTGTTACAAAAATTAACTAAGTGGTGTCAGACTAGGTGGACATTAGACAAAATGGGAATAAGACAAAAGGTAAATAGGGGAAGTGACAATTAGACAAACTGGTTGTAGACAAATGGTATAAGACCTAGTAGGACAAGATAAAACAGGCATTATAGATGTACACCCGAGTTTCAATTTATCTATCTACCTATCTATACTCACTTGTTATCTAAGAAGTCATCACTGACATCAGGTGGGAACTTGAACTGAGGAACTGACATAAGAGGGGATGGTGATGGCTGGGCGGGGCTTGGTGGAGGCATGCCAGGTGTTGAGTTGAACGGCGCAGGACTCGACGGCGTTGACGAGGTGGTGGACGAAGGATTCGAACTTGAGTCTCCCGTTGACGACGCAACGGTGACAACTGGCTTTTCTGTGCGAGCTGAAAGACATGTTACAGAGTGGATGATAGAACGTCAGCTTTAAATTTTCTAGAAAAACTTCCCCATGGACAATAACCCCTGCCAAAAATCTACCCTAATACCCTAACATTGAATTTTCCAGGGGCTGGTTGTCCTAATACAAACTTTCAAAAATGTTAAAAGCTTTGTAATCCTTCAATGCAATAAAGACATTAGTTCAAATGCATTCATATGGAGTTAGCACCTTAGAGCCTCAACATGCATGCAGAGTATTTGGATGAGAAGTCTTAAAGGCACAGAATTGTTGGGTCACATCAAGATGAATTTCGATTTTGCTGGTGCTTTGAGAAAGGTTTGATGGTAAATGAAAGCTGGCAAACTGGAGGCTTGCCAAATCCTCTACTCCATGGGTGGTATTCTGATAATTAAACCTAGGTTTAACCCCAGTCTAAACTAGAATTTTAGACCGACACTTCTATGGAGTGCTGTGTTCTTACATCTTCCATATCCTTGGCAAACATAATGAACCAATTAATTCATTAAAATTCATTGTATTTTCATACTTTCCTAATCTTCTCATTTCATGACAAATATGACAACTATTTGCTGCTGGATTAGAGTAATTTTTACTTGGTGAATGAGTTGACAACTGGCACCCTACAAAAGTGTGGTCTAAGTTAACCTAGGGTTAACTAAACCATGGCTATGAAAATACCACCCCATAAGATTATCAATGGGTGTTAACCAGTGTGTCTCTAAGAAGCACAAAGGGCTTGTGAACGCTAGTTTGTCTGGATGCTTACAAAGATTCAAACTCCCTCTTGGTGAGTGGAGCAGCATGGAAGCACACATACTCCACCAATTCTATGCCTTTAATCCAACTTACATACATGTACAGTTGAGGCTAAAAGTTTACATACACCTGGTAAGAAGATATATAAATACAATTTTTACCACCCTAAGAACATTGGGCATCATTTATTTTGATAAATATGGTTAGGTATCATATCTACTTTGTTTTCAGCGAGTATGTTTTAAAACAAGATATTTAGAAACATATATATGGTTGATCTTACTTCCAAAATTGGTGATTGTGCTGCCTGTATTTTGCTCTATTTTTCATTTTTCACTTGTTGAAGCTTTCAATGAGCTTTCACTTTTCTTGAGATTATTGTCCATTCCTCCAGCAAGATTGCAAAAATTAAGTCCCTTTTGCAGGTTTCTTTGGGCGAATACCATTTTTTGGGTCTGCCCATATGGTTTGTACAGGGATCTGGTCTAAACATGTGACAACCCCTCCTTAATCTCCCTTTTCTCTGTTTACCAACTCTAAAAACTAATCTAAATGAATGTCAATGTTATTGTGACGATTAAAGACTCAATTTTAATATGGTTCCAACATTCAGGCTGGCATATTAATATGATGCTACATACTCCAACATCATATTTTACAATCAATAGGGTTTATGAATGGGGTTTACACATTGTTGTGTAGTGTGATGTTGGAGAATGTGGCATCATATCAATATGCCAGCAATGAAAGTTGGAACCATATTAAAATTGAGTCTTTAATCATCATAATAACCCAAACATTCATTTGAATTGTTTTAGAGCAGATGAAAGAGAGAAAAGGGGATATTATGGAGGGGTAGTCACATGTCCAAACCAGATCCCTGTACAAACCATATGGGCAACCCCAAACATGGTATTCGCCCAAGGAAAGTTGTAAATGAGACTGAATTGCTACAATCTTGGAGGAATGGACAATAATATCAAGAGAAGTACATGTATATAGAAAGCTCATTTACAGCTTTAACAAGTGAAAAAATGAAAAATAAAGCAAAATACAGGCAGCATCATCACCAACTTTGGTTAGTGTAAGTAAACTTTGACTGAAGTAAGAACAAGCATATACGGTACATGTATATGTTTCTAAATATCTTAAAAATTATACTCTCTGAAAACAAAGTAAATACCATAAATAACCATCTTCATCGAAATAAATGATGGCCAATGTTCTTATTGTGGTAAAAACATTATTTTTTTCGTACCAGGTGTATGTAAACTTTTGGCCTCAACTGTACATACTATTACTATGTTTTAACATGCTACACGATATCCAAATCTCTGCTGCAGCTTTGCTTGTCACTTTATATACTATCCACATTACCAAGCTTTTTTCAAACTAATGACCAGTGAAACAAAAAAAAAATGTTACCATGGAAACCAAAGACTTTGTTGATTAATGGGGGGGGGGGGTCCACTTTTGCATGTGTGATCAGGAGTTTCCTTTTTGAAAGACCGATGGAAACCCAGAGTGGATATTGTCAATTCACAATGATAATTAGTCTTACAATGTAGCTCCTTTAATAAACACTATACAATAAATATACCAACAATGCATGACAATTTCTACATTGCTAAAAAAAATAGCCCAATATTTCTTTGTAGATTTTTTTAAAGAGAATTCAAATGTAAAACAGTTCACATTAACATATTAAGATGGTTAATCACCAATAGTAATGCTATGTAATTTTCCCCCCTTTTTTATGCTCTTCCAATAAGTACACCAGCAGTAGAATAAAAGAAATATGTTGTTTAATATACATGCTTCATGCCACATTATTCTATACAGATCACACAGTCCACTCTCGTTATAACGAGGTGATCAGGGGGGCATTTCATCAAAGGACTTGTCGGATATTTTATCCGACAAATTTGCTCTCGGCCAATCAGATGCAAGCATTTCAGTAGCTTATAACAGTTTGTCGGATAAAACATCCGACAAGTCCTTTCATGAAATGCCCCCCAGGACCAGACGAAAACCCTTATTAATAATAATGAAATCTTGTTTTACTGAACACATAAACACATAGACCTTAAGTTCACTCACATTACTGTAAGGAAGAGAAGGTTTCGTTTCAACAAAACAATCAACCCAGTCCCACATTCACAAATGTGCAGGTATTCATTTTACAGTACAACAAGACTTCATAATAATATAATAATCTTGATTGAGAACGGACCTCAATGTCTTGTTTTAATGAGAGTGGACTGTGAATATGCAACTTGACATGAAGGTAGACTAAAGCCTGGGGAGCATTTCATGAAACAAATATTCACTGATTCTCATTGACAACTGTTAAAGCTACTCAATTGCTTGCATCTGATTGGCTGAGAACAAATTTGTCGGATAAAACGTCTGACAAGTCCTTTCATGGATTGAAAAGCCCCCCAGAGGTCCACTAAAGTCAGTAGGCCTACTAAACACGTATTTAGTAGTTCTAGGCCTACTACCTGTTAGTCACCCTTCGAGAATACTGGCCATAGTCACATGTATCTCAGTATGTCATTTTATAGAAAAAGCTGGGAAGTGGTAAATTTCTCTTCATTTTCTGCTTGTTTCTAAACCACTATCACACATAAAGCATGCAACTAATATGAGCCCAGAAATGTATGCTTTATTGCGCTCTCACTTCTACAAACTACATGTACCTGATTATTGTATAAGCCATGCATTTCCCCATAAATAACATTTCACAATTTTAGGTGAGTTTGGAAAATTGTGAGGACAATTTTGTAGTTTTTGTGATCTTTCCATTAATATAAGTAGCCAAATATTTGTGATGATGAACTTGCAAAATTTTGGGGAAAAAATAAAATCCTTGCGAAATGTATGGCTATACAATATATGTTTTCTTTTTTTTTTTTCATCATGCAATATGGGCAAACTAAATCATCTTATGTTGTGTTCTTACTCCTTTATTGATTCAACGTTTCTCTGCACCATGCTACTATGAGCCATTGAATTCATGCTTTGTTGTGTTCTCACTGCTACAACCCCCTTGATTACTCGTTTCTTTGCAACATAAAGTTTATCTAAAAATTTTGGCTTGTTTGTTGGCAATTTCTTTCTTACTTCAAAGTGGATTTTTTTTCTCCACTTTGAAGAGAATTAACAATCACTTTTAAGTTTCTGTGATTGCGGTTAAAAAAAATTGTGTTCGTCTTTGGACCTAGATATTCAGACAGTCTTCAACGCTTAATTGGACATATGAACCTACATTAGTATCCATACTATACAGATACTTTATAGAAGTGAGAACATCACAAATCAAGCCCTCACATATTTCCCCACCTAGTTAAAAATCTAAAAGAATACATGCAAACATGTTGCCTTATACAGAAATAAATTGTGATTTTTCCCAATGTATGAGAGGGAAACACAGTGTGTTTACACCAAGCAAGACGAGCATGCAAATATAGAAACATTGCAAGAGTGGGAACACAGCACATTGATGGGATAAGGGCTCTAGAGATAAACTTGAGTTTTGGTGATGATGGAAATACATGTAAACCTTTTTTTTACATTAAACCATGGAGATACTCCATGACTAAACCAACCAATCTACTACATGTACATGGTAAATTCCAAAAATGATGTATTCAAGCCAGTTTCTCTTCTTTCTTTGACCAGAACTCAAGTTTATCTATAAAGGGGCATAATCCTGAAATTTGTGACATAGAGGGTGCTATACTGGATTTATTATCTCGATGCATATAACAGACGAGAACAATTTGGTGATTTCGCTGCCTTTGCACTGTAGGGCTGAGTTCACATAAGTATACTGTATGCAGTATTCGCTTATGGAAGGCTATCGCAGCCACAATTCGTATCTACATACGTGCATTGTATGTCAAATTAAGAATACGAATGTCGGATTTAATGACTAGGAGGTCATATTTCAGGATACATATTTAAAGTAGGACTTACGTTTACGTATTTCAAAAGTACATGAAGTGTGGCCCTATACCATATACTTCTATGTAAACTCAGATTAATAAACAGTATAGCATATAAAAGTGAAGGGAAAGTGTACATAAATTGAATAGCACCCTCTATGTCATAAACTCCATGGTGCATGTATGTGTGTTTTCTACCTGGCTTGTGACGCATTATGGGAGATGAAGTGCGATCTGTTGAACAACACAAAGGGGTGCAAGCACATTAAAAGACCATTCCATGACATTTACTCCAGTGACGATTCTCAGCTAATAAATTGATAAATAAACACCAGATCCAACCCTAAACCTAGCATAAATGCCTACATGATAAACCATAACCCCACATTTATATGTAATACAGAATAAGGCCTGGGCTGTATTTCACCAAGTTGCTCGTAAGTTACAAATGACTTTACAAACAATTGGTGATCAGTTCTTGCGCTAAATTTTAAAGAATGTGAGTAGTATAGCATCCATAACATTTTTGAATCGTTGGTAACTATAAGAATGATTTGGTGAAACATCACCCTGGAGAAATTGTTACAGGAGAAAATGTCATGTCAGCTAAAATACACAGTGGCTACAACACATAGAACTTTTAAGCATTGTAACATGTAAAACTATATAACATAAATAAAAGAATATCTAAAACATTACAGCACTAAAGCCTACTTTTTTCACATATAAAATACAAATCCAATGTTAATATTTGAACCAAAAAAGAAACCATTCTTTCGCTTTTTTGTAATAATAAAGAAGAAACTTATGCTCTATCCAGTGATACCAAATTTACCTGTGTACTACCATTGATCACCTACAATCTCTGTCAAAATAGCCTTGTACCAAGTATGGGCAGAAGCAACTTATGATTTCTTGATCATTCCTTCATGGTTTGAGGTAAGACTTCCTGAGTCCATCCACATGTGACAAAGTGTTTCTTGGACAATTGAAATTCACAAGTTGCTTTCCCAAAACTTGGTGTGATGCAATTTTATTTTGACAGGATTTTAAAGCCCAAGAGCTCAGTAATATGTGGATACACATTTATGAATTTGATATCACTTGATAAAAGTTCAGAGTGATCTAAAGACCTCACAACAGATTTAAAGGTATTTTTACGAAATTGACACTGTAGAATTAAGTACTTGTGATTACAATAAATGTTGTATACAGCCAAATAAGCGGTATCTACTGTAACAGCCAAACAAATTTTTACATCACATTTACTACAGGTCTGCAAATATTTTACTGATAACATGCACAAATTAAACCTACATGTGGCTCATATATATATATACATGTATCCACAAGAATTGAGACCACAGTCTATTGTAATCTTATATTTACCTTGTTCTATCGTGCTTTTAAAGATTTCTTCATATTTCCTCGGCAGGCCGCATGATGGAACCTTCTCTGCATGGAATTTACAGTTGCTATGGCACACATACCTGTGGCAAGGTTGAGCATAATGAATTGAAGGTAATAGTAAGTTTTGGTAATTAGTTTAGAAACAATTAGCAGAGAACTTAATCCATGATGACTTTGCAAACTGAACAAAATTGGTTGAAAATGCATCACAAATTTAGAGGAATTAGAAATATATCCGAGGTGATCACGAGGTATTTTACCAAGTTCTTAGTTCAAAATGATGCAGATAACAAAAAACCTTCCTAAAAATTTTGGAAACAGATGTTTGACAGAAACAACTGGAGGATTTGTACTACATGTAGGTCTCAACAGGCTAGCCAGCCTGGTAATAAGGTAGGTTTTCCTTGAGCATCAATTATATTTTTCGTAAATATTGTGAAATTTTGAAGAAAATTATGTGCATCACATTTGGCTTTAAATATTTCAAGCTGTCTGTAAAGCTGTAGGTAACCTAAAAAGACTTTGTGAAACATCTCCAAGTCTATGTTAACTCATTAGAGACTGATTGGAATACTCACTTGCAATCTTTGCACTTGTACCGCTGTAGGATGACAATCTTCTCATGGCAGTAGTCGCAGCTCTGCGGCCTCATGGACGTCTTCTTGTTGAACCTATGAGGGCGCAATGACCATCTGCTTGCATCAATTTGTTGATGAACAAAGGTATATAGTATGGGGAAGGAGAAGGGCAAGACGAGGCAAGACGGGACAGTTTGGTGTAAGAGATGGGAAAGATGGGACAGGATGGTATATAGTGGGGGAAGGTATTGGATCATGGAAAGATGGAAGAAGGAGAGCAAGAATACTTGGAGAAGAAGGAGAGGGGAAAAACGAGGGCAAGATCGGACAGATTGGTAGAAGACGGGGCAGATGGGACAGGTTGGTACAAGGAAAATAGAAGGTGGAGGCAGGTTGGGACAGTTTGGTATATAGAATGGAGGAAAGATGGAACAGGTTGTTTCCAAATGGAGGCAAAATGGGACAGGTTGGTGCAAGGTGAGGCAACAAGGGACAGATTGGTATACGATGGATTTACATGGGACAGGGGTAGGGTAACATTTAGAAAGGTTGGTACAATTTGAAATGACATCAGGAGACAATTAAGGAACATAGTGTATTGCGAACAGAGGGATTGCACAACAAATGAGATATTTGCGTTTGTATAAGATGAGATATTTTTGCAGTGAATACCATATTATGATAACGACGAAGATGACGATGATGATGATGAAGGTGATGATGATGATAAAGATGATGATGAAGGTGATGATGATGATGATAAAGATGATAATTTGGGTGGTGGTGGGGGATGAGCATGTTGATGATGATTATGAAGACGAATATGATGATACACAATATGACAGAGTAGATTGACATAAAAATGATTAAGAAGTAGAGTCATGAAATGGAAGATAATGACAATTGTAAAAACATCCAATGCAAGAGATGATTCAAGAAGAATTGGTTGCATGATAGAAAAGTTCAATAAACACAAGATTCGAAATATCAATAAAACATGAGAGAGAATCACCATTCACCATAATAGAATGGAGTATTTGTGACAAGAAAGGGGTGGGACGGGCAGTGAGAGGATTTTAAATGATGGACGAATTATGGAGACGGTGCGTGCATGAATAAAAAACGTTTCAATATCAAGCAGGTTGGGATGAGTGTGACAGGCAGGGCCATGATACGTATGGGAGTTAATCAGTGTTAGTTTAGAGGAGGATTTCAATAGAGCATTCACAAAGATGTTGGGCGACAAGAAGGGGAGGGGCGGTGATCACAGAAGGGTGGAAAACATAACCATGGGGTCGTATCGAAGCGAAACAGTAATATAAAAGATAGGGGAAAAAGCGAGAAAAGGAAAAAGAGGGGAGATGGGGAGAGGGGAAGGGTAAAGAGAGAGCGAAAAGAGGGGTGAGAAAGAGAGAGATTAAAAGAGGGGAAAGAAAGAGACTGAGAGAGAGAGAAGGGGAGGGATGGAAAGATAGAGTGTAAGATAGAAAAGTAAAGAGAGACAGAGAAAGATGGGCAGACAAGAGAGAGAGAGAAGGGGGTATGGGGAAGAGAGGGGAGATGTAGAAAGAGAGGAGTGGAAAGAGGAAAAGAGAGAGATGGAGAGAGAGAGAAGGGAAAAGAGAATGCAATTGTTAGCTGTATGAGATGCAGGCAGTCAATGTCTAGTTATGATTTCAAAACTAACCAAAAATAAATAAATGATTATTGACATAATGCACTAAATGTTTCAAAATGACAGCTAGATAAAGTATATGAAACAATGGCAAACTGGAATGCTTTGCTTTTGCTTTTTGTCCATAAATTTTGAATCTAAACTATGCTAATTATCTATAGAGTGCAGCATACATAAAAGTTATTAATATATAGGTAATTATTCCAACACACATTAATCAAATTAATTTGTTTTAAAAATATATGAACAATACACATTGAGAATGCCAATTGTGGCAGTGTATCACTGTTTTCTTTAAAGACACAGAAATTTGTTTATCAGGGCTGTAAACCTCATTGTATACTGCAATTATTCAAAAGAGTTACATTCTATCCTTCATAATCATGGAAATTATGTTTTTCATACAAATCATCATTGTAAGTAATATGAAACACATTTTGCTGAAGTTGGAGATATCTCTTGCTAGCATAAAATGCCTTTCCCTTAATATTAAACAATAAATGTCACACAAATAAGTTCAGCATTTATTGGTTTATTCTATCAAAAAATATTAATATAATTTGCAAACAAATTACATAACACACATATAAAATACAGTTTAGTTACCATTAACAATAAATATGCTAAAATTCAAAAACTTATGATTCCAAAGTTAGGAGGGCATTCTTAAGCTTTGTTTTAGACCTGGAGAGCAATATATCGGTTTCTGACATTTGTTGCAAAAGCATTCAGGGAATAAATAATGCATGAATAGTTGAATACAAAATAAAATTGGGTGGGAAAAAAAAGAAGAAAAACTTAAAGATAGTACCAGCCATTTATTGATAACCTACAAAGAAATCATCAATTGATCTTCCGTTGAGGATCGTAATTAAAACTTACAAATAAAACAATAGCAACAATATAATGTCTAAATCAATAGTTTGTGTAGTTTGCACCATTATGCAATAGACTATTTTGTTGCATTTTCCCCCCAATTTTTGAAATTTAGCCCAAAATCAAAATGCCTTTAATAGCTTAATGTCTTAGATTCATTAGAGTCATACCTAAGAATAAAAACAAATAGACAGTTAAAGTAAGTAAGCAATGTACAGCATTGAAAATATGGACGTAAGCAGTCTACGTTTTGAAAGATTGTCTTATAAATGGCTGACAATATCTTTCAGTTTATCAGAATTCCCGCATGATATGACTCCATGTTAATATCACTTCATACCATTCATGATAATTGCACTCATGTAAAAGTGAATATGCTGGTTAAGGTAAAAGGAAATATTCCCCATGGTATAGTTATCTGGAATCATAGGCCCGTATTCTTGAGCGAAGACTGAGTTTGTAAGAGTCGCAAGTTCATGCGGAACTATTGTGCGATCATTTTGTCTGATGTTGACAGATGCATCAGACAAATGGATAGCACAATAGGTTTGAACAAACTTGCGACTCTCACAAACACAGTTTTCGGTTCAGAATACGGGCTAAGGTGTCTTGAAAATATGAAATTCTTCATGGTATAGCTTACTGGGATACTGTCTAAGAGCTAGACAATATGATTCAATATTTGCTCCGGCAATAATTGCACTCATCAAATGACCTACTTCAACCCTCGACTGCACACTATACCCTACAAACAATACATATAATGTATCACAGCAACAAGAAAAGGGACATGGGATGTACTTTAAACATGGAAATGTTATAAATTTAGTCACATGGAATATATATATATATATATATATATATATATATAGACAAGATGGGAACTCTGGTTAATCAGATTTTTTTTTTCTCTCCATTTTTTGGTTTAATCTCTTTCCTTGGCAGCATTTTTGGGGTTTGATTTGATATCATCTATAGTAATTATGAAGTCTAGTGTTCTATTTGGGCACCTTTTATTGTTCTTACTACAAAGCATTTCAAGCCAGAGCAGAAGAAATAAGAATCTTAATGGAAAAAGAGAGGTGCAACATATTCAATTTCATGACTAATGTTGCAGGTAGTAAGAAAGCATGCATGAAAATAAGGCTAGAATTTGAGCAGATTTTTATTTTTTTTTAATCTATTTATTTATTTTTTTTTTTTTTTGAGGGGGTGATTTGTTTGCTGCATGATTTTGAAGGAATTATTATTATCATTTATCTAATTATCATTATTTTCTGGGGGGCATATGCAATTTCATTTTTGTTTAGGGGCTAGGGTGGGACAAGGAGGGGGATGACGGTGGTGGCGGGGAGGGGAATGTTACCAGGATCAAACACTAGTTTCCATGGTAACACTGTTCTATATTTGGGAGTGCATTCTATTTCTAGCTACATGTACCTTTACATAAGATAGACATGCATATTAGAATGAAGTAGAATTCTAACTTAATAAAGGGTTAATATACCCATGCACTCTCATTCTTGTTAGTGGTAGAAAAGTTGGGGGTTTTAGGAGGGGAATGGTTAGAATAATTGTCACATTTATGTAGATGCTAATGTGAAAAGTTGTTTGATATAAACATTATGACATTCGTTGTACGATTGATATGGAATATCAGTTTGAACTTTGTAAACTCAATACAAGGACATGTAGGCTTGTTTTATATGTAATGTAATGATAAAGAATGTTTGAAGGGAGAATGTTGTGTTTATCATAGACAGATGATATTTACATTATCCGTCTATAATCTATACGATGCAGAGATAGCAACACTATGGAACAATTAGAACATTAGAAATTAGAACGTGAATAACGCAAATACTTATAACAGCTGAAACAATTGTTCACAAGAGAAAGTGTACTGATGTAGATACATTTCCAAAATTGAATGACAGAGCACAATGTTATTTTTCCTGCTTTCTTTCATGAGAAGTCATTTGGTTTAGCTGTTTAAACTACTGCGTTACTGTTATTTCTAATTAGTAATGTTCCAATTATTCCAGTGTTGGCATCTCTGTGCAATGATCAGTACAGTGACTTTGTCTAAATATTGAGCTCATATGCTTGGATGTTATGCTACAGTCACACAGACACTTACGTTTAGTTACATTTTGGTTGTTTTATCCTTATTTCATAATTTCTTATGCTTTTCTTTGTTTTATTGGATGAATGAAATTATCACTATTTCCACGGCGGACTATGACGGGAATGCATCCTTGAAGATCCGCAGAAAAGAAAATACTTTTTGGATGCAACCAGACGTAGCTCTACCTAAGTGTCTGTGTGACTGCAGCATTAAAAAAAAAAAAAAAAAGAGGGAAAAGGGATGTTATGTTGTCTGGTTTATAGAAGCCTGTGTTATCAACCGGGAGAATGGGGGAGGGGTGGGGGAGGGGTGGGGGAGGGAGAAGAGTGGGAGGGGGTGGGGTCTATTCTCCACACAAAACAAATGAGTTAACTAACAAAGAATCTTCCAATGGCCTGCCATTTCAAATTCCAAGATATCATAGCGCTCTTTCTGTTTCATCCTTTGCACATTACATTTTTTCCTTCTTCCCTATTAGTCAGCTAACAAAAAAAGAAAGTACACGATCCCAAACTCCCTTTTTCCTTTTTTTTTTCTTTTTTTAAAAATAATTTTCACTCATTGCAAATCACCTATATCTTTGAAAAAAAGGGAGAAAGTGCCCGTTATAATATCCCCAAAAGCAAAATCACAAAAGCTCTGTAAACCACAATCACTTATATATCCACAAGACCATTAACCCGTTCGCACCTAAAGCTTACCAACTAAACCGCCCGATAAACCGCCCTTACTTTATGAACACTATAATCATGATAGTATCCAAAATATATGATCAAACATGCCTATACTTGTTTTGCATTCTCATTGGATATGTGCTGACCAATTATGCACAAAAAAGTATATTTTAACAAGTATTTCTCATTGAAACACCCTGACACAAATACTGCAAAACCCTTTCTGTTAGGGAGTAAGCTGACACTTTTCATACGGTCTCTAGGTGCTAAAGGGTTAATGGGATTTTCCCATAATAGGTGGTTGCAAAGAGGTTTTGCCTCTTCAAAAATACCCCTCTAGGTAAGAAAGTTACAGACTGAAGTTAGAGACCAAAGTCTGAGGAGGGGGGTATTTTCTGAGGTGATTTAGTACAAACCTGTGTTTTATTGCATGGATCATATTACTCCTAGGCTGTGATCGGGGTGACTTCGGTGGAATGAGTTTAGTTGCTGAAAGAGAAAAAGATCATGAATATTATTAGATTTTAAACAACCATTCTAATAGGTTCAGAGTAAAACTGTTATGAAGTCATAAAATGATTCTAATTGGTTACTATCAATCTAACAATTGGAGGTATACTTTTCTGTTACAGGGCCTAGATTAGATTGACTAAGTACTATTAAAAAATACAAGGAGAGACAAGAAAAGATACAACAATATATCCTGCAAACCTGGACTTCTATATCGCACTTTTTAGTCTATGGTCAGGGCTGCCACTTTTTAATCAGAACATTGTAAATAATTCCAACTGTCAGTATTTTAATAAGGAAATTAGTATTACATTTTGAAAAAAAATAATATAAAATTACATTTGAGCAAAGTTGAACAAAATCAATGAATCATCAAATAATTTCTTTGGTTGATTGACGAGGTATCAAATTGACATCTCAGACATTATAACTATTTTCTTTGACTAAACATAAAACATATTTCATTTCATTATTTTTTTAAACAAATGAAAAAGTATGAAATACAAAAAAAAAAATCTTGAAAGTTGGCTTTTTGTGTTAAGGTGTGAATCAGTGAATTGAAATATATTTCATTAAATCTGAAACAATCATTTTGATTGGTTTATTGTCTAACTTTTATGTAAAAGTACAAGTAACAAGGATCCTGATTGGTTTATCAGTGTGAATCTGTGAATAGAAACAGGTGATTTTCTTATTCTAATCAATTTGATTTCCTTGACATTTTAAGAGACAGCCCCATACAAACACCTTCGTGTTATGAAAGGGGTATCCTTAATGTCAACAGCAAGATGTAATGATGACAAAGGCCACAATAGTGTTGAGCACTGGTTTATATCCACTTGGTCTAACAGCAGTTGGTCTAATTCTCTGATTGTCTAATACCACAAGGGATAAACCCATTTTGTTTACTGACAATTTAGTCTAAGTTCCCTCTGGTCAAATGACTATTGCCATTGCCATTTCATCTAATAAACTTTTCATCTAATTGTTGTTTTTTTTTGGTCTAATTCCGAAAAGAACATTTGGTCTATAACCAGTTTGTAACAGGAAGTGAACAAGTGGTGATAGACCAAGTTGATATAATTAGACTAAATGGACATTAGACCAAATGGGAATTATACAAAATGGTAAATAAGCAAAGTGGCAATAAAAATAAATGGCAAATTAGACAAATTGGTTGTAGAAGTAAAGAGATTTGGACCATACGGGATGAGACCAAATGGGCATTAGTCAAAGTGGGTTTAGACCAATTGGCTAATTACCATTCCAAATGTCAACACTTATTCACAATCCTGGGACAAAGGCTGCAATTTATCGTATTGTTCACATTCAGACCCATTTCTTTGACCTATTTTTGCACATCATTTTGCTCAATACTACAATGGATATTAATATATCTTGCAGGGATGATAGTTGGTTTTACCCACAGGGCCTGTAAAAAAGCCCAAACATATTGAAACCCTATACATGCTGTAAAATGCAGTCTAAAAAAGCCTGAAATGGGAAGGTGTCAGTGCCTGAAATTAATAGTTTGAAAACTGGCATTCCTAATCTTGGTATTTCTAAAAGTGTCATAATGTAAAAATTCAAAAAAAGAGAACTGCTGAAACTGCTTTCAGGAGGGTAAACAACATTCAGGAGGGTAATGACTAACTTCTTTTTTCTCACATTTCTTTCTTGATAGCTGTTTTTCACCCTTCCCGTTTTAGCTTAGTTTAATTTATTTGCAGGTGTTTGTTTTATTTGACTAATACATTCTGTTTCAATTATCCATTCTTCTTTTTCTTCTCTCCCTTACAGGTTTGGCTCACTCTTCTCTTTTGTTTTTTGTTTTTTGTTTTATTTTCATGTCTTCCCCTTGTTTTTTTACCTGTTTCACTGATTTATTTATTTCCCCTCCTCCTTACTTCTTCTTGTAGGTCTATTACACACAGGTCTACTAGGTGTTTTTTTTCCTTGGCTTTTTCTCTTTTCTTTCATTCTTTTCATCCCCTTAGCCTCCACTCTAATCCCTTCTTTGTTTACTCTCTCCTCCCTCTCCCAGCTAATCATCTCCCTTTTGTTCCAGTTTGCTGTTTGATCACACCTCTTCTTGCTTTTTGATTGGCTGGCTTCTTCACACCTTTTACATCCCCCTTTTTTGTTCTCTCTCTCTTGGCTTGCCACTTAGGTGTAGCTTTTCTCTGTCTTTCTCTATATCCATGTTTGTTCCCTACTTTTCTGTGTCATTTTGTCTCTGACGAAGATTCTGCTAGGATCGAAAGCTCAGGCTCTTTTTGACTTCAATGTAAAAATTGATACACATAAACAAACAATGTAAGTTAGACAGTCTCCATTTAAAACTAATTCTCATATGTTTACGTTGTTTAGGTGGCAAGCCAATGTCTGTAAGTCTTTCTTCTGATCTCGATGGTGATGGTAGCCGCATTGCATTGTGGTCATCAGAGTATCGTCTGTCACGAGGATCCCGTTGTTTACCTTGTATTCTTCCCATTCTGAATAGAGAAAAAATATTGCTATTAATTTTCAAGACAGAAAGTGGTTAAAGGGCTTTAATGACCAGCTTTTCTACGTGATTCTATATTTAGATGATGAATTCTAAAGAAGATGGTTTGGTGTAATGCATTTTAAGTCCAACGTAGTTTTTTTTACAGAATTTTCGACCCACACAGGGGTCTTCCTCAGGTTATCGAACAAAAGATATATAGATATATAGTCTTAACATGTATCTGAAAAGTTTTGTGCTTTATAAATACTGAATTATTATCCCTGATCCTTATAATGGGAGTAGGCTGTGCTTTATATAACCTCAGGCTAGTGATTATCTGATAATATTATTGATATTAAAAGGCATCGCTTTTGATAAAAGACATCATGTTTAAGACTTCCACGTGGGCGTCATGTTTAATAACATTTCTGAGAAATGAGGACAAGTTTGATCAAGAGTTGGTGACAAATATAAGGAAGTAAAGGATAGAATATCTTTATTTAAAAAAAGGTGTGAAATGTCGAGTAATCCCATTTTGAGTTGAATTTAGATCAATGCGTGGTTATTACAATTTCATATTCCTTTACAGGTTAAAAACTGCATTATTTATTTAAGTTACTGTTTAATTTGCAGTTCAAAGGAGTCTGTCATGGACAATGACCTTTTGTTGAATCCTCACATTCACTGCATATCTATCTAATATTTGTATTTATTTATTTACAATCATGGGTGGAACACCCTTTCAATTCATCCATGTACAGTTTTCTCAATGCATCATTGTAACATGTAAGACATACCAAATCCACTTTGAAATGAAAAACAAAAAATCTATTCTTTGACATTTGCTCCAGCTACAATTGCTCCAATTTGAATTTCATACATTATCGTTAATCCAATGACTAACATCAACCTAAAACTATACCCTACCCTAAAATCAACATATACATGTAGCTCTAAAGGTGGGCTCACACTATGCGACCTGCTGCGGTGCGATTTTTTAAACAAATGGTATTTTGCATTATTAATGCGACATTTGAAACATGCAAAGTTATCTTATGAGAGGTAAAAGTTGTAAGGGAACAATGTAATCGAAATTTTATTCCAATGCGAGCCTTTACTAAGGAGTAAAGGTCAAATTACCTTAAAATCGCACGATCGCAGTGACGTCACTGCGATTCGGAAACAATTTGATTCTATACAGAGAAGGGGGTACGCAATCACCTTGAAATTCAATTGTGTTATTCATAGGAACACCCACAACTTTGGAAATTAGAAATTTCCTTGTTTAAAAGTTTGTATCAAATAATATTAACGTTTTCCTAAAAAATCGCACCGCAGCAAGTCGCATCGTGTGAGCCCGCCTTAAAGCAAACCCAACACTAAATCTTAGATGAAATGAAACCCGGAGCAATTGTCTACAGATCAAATGTTAAACATCAAAGAGAGAGAAAAAAATCAACCTACGTGGAAGAATCAAAGCTGGGTTTATTGAGATGATCAACAGAGTTCCAATTTGACGGCGCTGGCAGGGGTAAATGGTTATTGAGTCTCTTACTAGGGGGTGGCGTCCCTTTCCCTTTACCCCTCTTAATAATCGTAGGGGTATGGGGCGGTGTAGGCATGGGTGGCAGTTTAAATATGCGATTGTCAAACGGCGGCGGTGTGATGGGAACGGAGGGAGCCTCTGAGAGATCTGAGCTGAGGGAATCGATGGACGGGCGTTTCTGCTCCGGACTACTGCTGACCGATGGTGAGTTTGAACGAGACCGGGATAACAGATCTATGGTTTCAATAGAGTTTACCATGGTGACCGCATCAGGGCTCTTAGCTCCATCTTCCAAACCACGCTCCTTAGGAGGATAGTTGGCTGTATGGGAGAGAAAGAAAATTTTATATTCATTAGAAATGGGGTACATTACGTATTACTAGAATTAGATTAAATGTTTCATGAGCAGTTCTAGGACAACTACCCCACAAACAATTACCCCTTAACGCCACACCTAACCCTAACCCTATTTCTAAGGGTTAATTGTCCAGGGGTAGTTGTCCTCATATGCTATTAAATGAGCTTGCACAATAATAAGAACACAGAACCAACTTTTGGTAAGCCTTAGAAAAAAAGTCCGCACTTGAATTATTTACATCCCTGAACAAACTTTAACCCAAGTCATGGAACAATTATTTTCTACTATCTAACATTTTCCCCTTTACAACGAATATTCCGTTTCATAAGAGAGAATAGTTGAGAGGGTCATAGCTCTCTTCTTTCCTTTACAAATCTCACGCTTACGTGTGAACAGCTATTAATCACCCTCATTAATCCTGATCTAAATAAAGGCAAGGAAAATGAAATATCAATAGCATAACGATTTATGATGTATCAAGAGATAAATGAGAAACTAACACACCCTTTATGATAAAGCACTAATGGCCGTGCTTAACGTAAACAAGATCATCAAAGAGATACATAATATTATGAGTGCTGGCAGAGAGCCAAGATGTGTAATAGGCATTTGTTATTGACGCTCTACAAGAGGATGTGTGCATGTACTGTGAAGAAGTGGAGGTCATTTGAAGTTGGTCACTGTCAAAAGTTCTTAATTTCGGCCTCGCCTTTCTTTTTGTAATTTCTCGTCTTCTCATTTTAATTGTCTATTCTTCCAATTCATTTCTCTCTCTACCTGGTAAAATTCATTTTATCCATATTCTCTGATATCTCTTACTCTTTTTGATCGTTCCAGCCTCTGTCCTTCTATCTCTTCTCTCCTCTTTTTTTCTTTCTCTCTCCGCTCCCCCCCCCCCCCTCTCTCCCTTGGTATCGAATCCTTACGTCTTCTCTATAATCTTCTTTCTTCTCCTCCCCATTCTCTCTTTATCTTTTTCTCTCTAGAGTGTGCTCTCTCTCTCTTCCTGTATTTTTCCTCTTTCATAATTGATGAGGGGCAGCAAGTTTACCTTAATTGTTTAAATAATATCTTGTCTTTCTGTAAATGATTTATAGGTATTAATGCTGTTTTCTTTCCCTCAACCCTTTATCAATATTTTATTCCTTCTTTTATCATTCTCTTTCATAACTAATGATAGTTGGCAAGTTTCCGAATGTAAAACCATTAAGCTATGACTTGCTTTGCTCTAAAAAATCAGGTATCAATGCCCTCTTTCTCTGCTAAATCTCCATCCCCACCCTCCTGTCTCTCTCGTTCTCTTTCATAATTGATGATAAGGCAGCATACTGAAACTATGAAAAACATTCTATTTATATAAGTCTGCAATTAGCATTGTCATCTTTCATCAGTCAGACACCTTCACATAAACATAGTTAAAGAGCACATCCAGACAATGTAGTATCTTGTGATTTAGCAAACAAAAACAAATGATTGAGATGAACTTATCACCAAGGAAAACATCTCAATAATCTTTAGGAGAATTAACTGGAGAATTTTGTTTTCAGCTATACAACATTTCATGCTCTCTGTTTTCTATGCATTCATGAGTCTTGGGGCCAGACAGTACAGAATTTCCAATACTGTAAAATGATATTTTCCTTCTTAGACAAACAGTGTCATCTCAAACCATCTGAATTTCAGACTGGTGTCCTTTAATGATGGTTCTGAAGGTGACGTCGCCTCAGACAGCCAAGATGATTGTTCAGTTAGTTGGGACTCTTGTATCTTTCTATCTTTCTCAACTATCTATGTGTCTTCTACATGGTGCATACATCTAAAGGATTTTTTGAGGCTCTAAAGAGCATCCAAGAGTCTTATGATCTCCTTCTCTTCGCAGCCACATATCTTAACGATGGTCCAGAAGCTAACAGCGCCTTGGATGGCCAAGATTGTTGAGATAGTTTGGAATTATAACTCTTGTATATCTTTCTATCTTTCTCAACTTTCTACAGGGTAACCACATACCTCTGAATGATTTCTTGAGGCTCTTAAGAGCATCTAAGAGTCTTGTAATCTCATTCTCATTGCAATCACAGGTTTTCATGATGGTCCTGAAACTTACAACGCCTCAAGTGCCCATGAAGACTGTTAAGTTTCAAAGTAAGTAATGAATCTATCTTTCTCAACTTCCCACATGGTACGTACCTCTGAACGATTTCTTGAGACTCTTCAGTGCATCTAATAGTCTTGTGATCTCATTCTCTTTACAATCACATATCTTCATAATGGTCCTGATCTCTGACTCTCCAAGCTTGATGAGATGACTCAGGTTCTGAAGCTTCTGCAGCAGCATCTATAGTTCAAGAAGAGATAAAAGAACATTGATTTGTTATTATTGGAAGAGAAATCATAGACATTGCATCACAAAATAATATTAAGATCAATGAAACATTAATATCTACATTCTGAAAATCCCGATATCAAAGGCCGACGGCCAACAGGATGCCCTCTTCTATGGTGTAGGTATCAAATTACTCTGGAAGAACAAGACATTTGCTTCAGTGACAGTTGCTCAGGGCTTTAATTTGTCTAAGATGTAGGGTTAGGGTAAGGGTTACAATAGGGTTTCATGTTAAGTTTACGGTTAGGATTAGGGTATAGCAGTATATTAAAGTCCAGGGTTAAATCATTTGATTAGTGTATGGAGTTTATAGAAGCAACTGTTGTGGGAGCATATGTAATGGAATCAACTATGGAGGCTTCTTAACAATAAACTCAGGAGAGACCTGAATGGAGGTGGACAATCCTGGAGGATTGCTAGGGGAGGGCAAATCGTACTGTGCACTTAAGTCGAGTCAAATTAACGTGTACCGGGATTTATAAAGGTTTAAAAGATAAACAGTGTTTAACCTGTCAAGGGAAAGTTTTTCTGATTGGATCTTCATATCCAGGGGATTGAAACTGTTTAGATTGTATTGATGTGAAGTTTTGAAATATAAATATTAAAACAAAAGAAAAATCAGAACATTAAATACTTAAGATTTGAAAACATTGACTATTCTGTCATATCGAACATACAGGCCTCATTAAAATGTAATTGCAATCACAAACATTGAATTTAGAAATTATTTGATAACATTATTCATTCATATCATTATTTATAAAGTCATACTTGAAAAAGCATGAGGCTGTAAACAAATTTGACTGACATTTGTTTGGGTGCATACAATATGATAGGAACTTCCATAAAAACCACATATTGACAACTTGTCATTCCGGTGCCTCACACATGATCAGCTGATTAGTATAAACATAAAGAAGGGTTTTCCCCCATTTTGTAGAGTATTGTTATAAAGTCATGGACCATGGAATTATAATTGACAACATACATGCCTGGATAAACCATCTGGTGAATTCTCATGAAGGTTGCTTAGATACAAATTATATTTATCAAGGTTTATTTGATGATTACCCAATGTACATTTATTCTACCAGCTTATTCTTTGCATTTTGCTGGTGTTGATGAATATTTAAATATAATGCAATACATGTAACTTTTTTTTTTCACGCGACATTGAATCTTCAGGAAATTCTATTACCTTGATACATGTACATCTTTTCTCCCTTTTTATTCTATTTCAACAATCATTTCAACCTTCTATTTCATCTATTCGTATACACACTAAATTAGAAAAACCTTTCTAAACACCCCACCCCCCCCCCAAAAAAAAAATAAATAAATAAATAAATAAATAAAAAAAGTCAAACTGAAAATTTGCACCCAACATGCCCAAGGGACAGAAACTTGGAAGAGAGTACAAACTACATTGTGGTATTAGAACATTGAACGATACAGAAGTAACTTCAGTATTAGCGCATAGATTGACTGAAAAGAGATATTCTTCTTGGGTCCGTTTCTCGAAACCGTCATGGGTGTGTGTGGGTTCTTGGACAACTCATAGGAACATGTGTTGTTAACACGCATTTCAATTGGATGTCCATGAACTTAGACTTATCGTATCTGAGAAATGGGGGGGAGGGGGAAGGCTGAGTTCCAGAAGGGCATTATCTATATCTGAGTATATAAAATGAAAGTCCTATTGGCACTGAACCAACCATACCCAAGTACAATGTAGGCTATGGTATCAAGGGTGCTATTAAGTGATGGGTGCCTAGAAACAAAAGCTATGAAGGGCACTGTATCCAGGTCAAAGGGGCTTGCAGGGCATTACCCTCTCTACTGATCAGTGAGTGAGTCATCAGGGGCAATCACATTCAGATGGCAATTCATTGCTGGTTCCATACAGAGCCTTAGAGAGAGAGAGAGAGAGAGAGAGAGAGAGAGAGAGAGAGAGAGAGAAGGGGTCCCATATTCTGAACCAAAGACTTTGGTTTATTTTCTCTTGTTAGCCAATTTATGCCATTATTGAAATCGACCCTTTTGGCAGCCCATAAGCAGGTGGTGAATGAATAGAAAATTCCTGCGCAGCCTCATTTCTGCATCCTTGACAAAAGTGGGTATTGCTTATTGAAGCATGCAACAGTTTTTGACTTATTGGCATCAAATGAGAGTTGAGGAAATCTTTTTCTATGTAAATATTTTCCCCACAAACCATATAGGCCTACTAGTATTTCTTATTTGGTAGCCATTTGAAAAGTGTAGGCCTATAGTTTTTATTGGGATGCACTCAATATACCTAGTAAAAGTCCAGAGTCCAGAAGTGATTTCTTGTCAAAACAAAGGGAAACTGGTCTGAATTGTAGACTAAGGACTGACTTTGATAGATTGTCATTTTATGCACAGAGCTGAAGTGAAACGAGAGTGTAGCATATCAAGTGAATAAAACATATGCTGGAGTATCATGTATTAGCCACAGGTCAACTGAATCTGTTGACCTGGGAATTACCCCCAGATCAACAGAATCAGCTGACCTGGGAATTACCCCCAGGTCAACTGAATCTGTTGACCTGGGAATTACCCCCAGGTCAACTGAATCAGCTGACCTGGGAATTACCCCCAGGTAAACTGAATCAGCTGACCTGGGAATTACCCCCAGGTCAACTGAATCAGTTGACCTGGGAATTAACCCCAGGTCAACTGAATCAGCTGACCTGGGAGGACTGACCCATTAGCTATCATTTATTTCTATTCCATGTAAATCTAATATAATATGTAGGGCCTACATGTACATGTAGGATAAATGGATATATCAAGGTCCAGGTTTTATCCCATGAATCCTTCAGTTAAACTCTGTACTTCGATGATTGATTATGTTTTTTTAAGATGATTTTTATTGAGCTTCATTTGTAAATAGGGTAACACTCTCATTGGGTAGCAAATGCTCGCAAACCTTGTGATTGACAACAGTGCCATACATATAGTCTATAGTAGGTTTAGTTTTTTTGAGATTGGGAAACTTTAAAAACAGTCAATGTAAATCAGCCTTAAATTTTTTTCATGAACGGTACACCACTTATTGTGAATGTGTTCTGTGTTTTGTAATTGCGTATTTTATCATGATTAGGACATATATAATATAAATTGTTTGTAATGGCAATATGTTATATTCTTTATTTGAATGTTTGTAAATATGTCTTTTTTAATGGATGAGATAAATAAATCTAAAAATGAAACTGAAACTGAAATTATGTTCATGTTTAATTTCTTTTTTTGACCATGAACGCACCCTAAGCCAACTACACTAAGCTCCCTGAGGCCCTGTCTGTACTTCCTTATCGTAGCAGTTCAGTACATATTGAGAGAAGCCCTGTTCCGATCCCCTCTTCCTGAGCCGTTGATCCCGTGAAACTTTGGGGGAACTCTCGTGGGGTCACTCTCCCCCAAGAGACGACATGCTTAGCTAGCTAGAGGTTAGGGTGAGGACACTGTGGATAACTACACACACTTATCTTAGCTTGGTTCAATGAAGCTGACATGTTCCCCCAAAATATAGGGGCCTACTCTCAATAGAAAATGAACACATGTGTGAAGTTTGCAGCACATAGGCCTACTTCACACATTTTTCATGGATACAATAAAACTTTAAAATTCTTGGGGTGACACGCTTATCAGATTCAGAAAATTACAGCTCACATATATAGATGTACATGTACAGTACATTATGTAGGCCTACATGTACAATGTTCACTGGAGGCCTGTATACATGTATATAAATGTTGCAGGGGCGTTTCCCCTCCCCCCCCCCCCTTCCCGTGTAGAATAATTGCACACATTTTGTTGTTTTATACTGGGGTACACATTTTTTATTCAGATCTACATTACAACCTTAGAAAGAGAGTATTCAGCTACATGAGTGAGAATAGAATCTATCAACATAAAATTTGTGAGATATATCACTAGAAATGTATGTTGTACACTAGAAGACATCCTTTGTACCACAGTTTCCTCTGTTGCTTTACCATTTTACTTGCTATTGATGCAGGAAATGTGTAAGAAAAATCATTAAAATCCTTCAATTGGCAATGTATTGAAAGATTATTAGGGTTATTATCTAGAAGAGCTGAGAGGTAATGAGATAAGAGCTTTATTCAAGATGAATGTTAAAAAAGGATAGATCTCACAACTCTAAAAGACATATATTCATGAAAAAGAACCAAATATTTAGCTAAAAACATTCTACTCCTTGGCCAAATTACAGAAACACTTTTTGAGCATTATTCTGCGCCTGACCTCATCTTCAATAAAAGATTAAATTAAAGCACTCATCAATCTTAAAATGAGGGCAGATCTTCAAACGAAGAACGGACCTAGATCAATCACTATTATATCTCATCTCCTATTAGCAATATGCACTCAGCTAAGGTGACTGAGAGTCTAAACATATGCAGATATATAATGTGAATGCTTGCATCTGGGGGCCATATCTACAGCCACACACACGAATGTACACATGGGGCTAAGCACGGGCATATTACGATTAGGGTATCTGCAGCGTGTACGCCAAGCACACACATGGAAGAGAGAGCGGATGAGAGAAGGAGAGAGGGGGTGAGAGGAGGAGAATGCGATGAAAAGCATCTAGTGCCTGTGAATCTTTCTGGGTTCATACAAAGGTCAGGCTACTGGATTGCAAACAGCACGCCAGCCAACACTGCATCACATTGTATACAGGGTACTACGTATGATAATCATGTGAGATGGTCAAAGGAGAGATGGCAAGGGTATAGAGATAAAGGAGGGGTAAAAAAAAAAGGATAGGGAAATACTAAGAGAAAGATAGAAGGAGTAAAGAAAGAAGAGGGAAATAAAGGAAAAGGTAGGATCTGTGAGATGAAACGAGAAGGAAGCATAGGGGAGGTGAAATCAAACAAAAATAAGATTCCATTAAATCTGCAAAAATTGCTCGGTTGTAAATTCCATACACTAATGAAATGACCAACTCCAACCCTCAGACTATGACGTAACCTAACCCTCAAATACAATCCTATTGCAACCCTCACCCTACATCTTAGACCAAATAAAGTCTGGAGCAATTATCGGCGGAGAAAATTTTGTGTACTACACATAAACAGAGAAAGACAAAGAAAGAAGACAGCTTTAAAAGTAAAATAATAAAAGTGATTGAGATGGATAAAAATGTATAGAGGGACATGTACATGTAAATAGACAAAGAAATTGACAGGGAAACACAGAGAGAGAGAGAGAGAGAGAGAGAGAGAGAGAGAGAGAGATGGTACATGTATGTCATTGACCCATCGATGCACTCACACACTCAATAAGATGCGATCAATTCATGCATAATTTCATTTTCATCATGACAAGAGAGGGGGAGGTAGCTAGGGTGCTAATTAGTATACATGTAGATGCCACACTGGCTGTGTATCTCAATCAAGCAAACTTAAACCCTTAAATGATGGCTATTCAAATATGACTCCAGGGAATTCCCTGATGAGTTACAAGAGACAAAATTAACAATTAAGCCGGATTTCACCAAAGGACTATGATTGGGTGAGCGGCTGGTTCTGGTTGTTAAAAAGAGAAGAAAATAAAATTTGTCCAATACTGTACAACCATCTAATTAGGCCTACAGCATTACTACATGCAATTGTGAATAAATACATTGAAAAATAATACTGTACAATAAGCCAATATTTTCGCGTACATGTATTTTTTAGATTTTGGACTAGTTTGGGCAATTCGCGGGTGGATACTTTTGCAATTTTTGTGATGGTTTCATCACTGTAAATAGCTTTTTAGTGCAGTGGAGATTTCCGTGAAGATGGGACTCATAAAATTCACAAAATAAAGCCACTGCAAAAATAAATACACAGTAGGCCTTTTCATATGAACTGGATTTACATCCTTCATTTCAATATGCACAGAGAATATTAACACTGAAACCAATCTGAAACTCACACACACACACACGCACACACAACAAGCAGCTATACTGAGGACAGGCCCCTGGATGCAAATCACTCTCGGTATATAAGAAAAGCTTCTCGCTTTAATGAATGTCTGTCTCTACCATACATGCATAATGGAGATAGGGACGGAGATGGAGAATGAGAGAGTTCTACAGAGATACATGTGCAGACAGAAGGCGGTTCTGCACTAGCTTGAGCTTTTTCAAATAGCGCACTATTTGCGATCTGATGAATTAGCTCGATCAGAGCAGATCCGACTTTGTGGTCAAATAGCGCGCTAATTTGGAGGAAATCCAAACCTGAGTCATCTTAGGTTTTTTTAATTTAAACTCATGCTTGTTTGTGGTTTTAGAACGAAATAATAATAGCGCGCTATTTTGCGCGGTGCTGCACTAGCTAGAGCTACTTCCCAAATCGTGCACCTGTGCGTGTATATGCTAGCGGTAGTAACCAGTTGCATAATACACATCAGGCTTGTTTGTTCAAGGTCAGGTCTGGTCGTTAAAGCGAAATTTTGAAATAGCTTAAGCTAGTGCAGGACCGGTTTCTTTTTTCAGGATTTTTTTTCCCCCCAATCCACCAATTAGCGTGCTATTTTTTAGCTCGAGCTAGTGCAACAGCGCTTAGAGAGAGAACTTTAGAAAGGGTAGAGAGGGTAAATATACATGTAGTCTGTAATCTGTCTTGGACACAGACTCTTATTCGATTGCCCCTTGAATGACACCTACAGGTAGTTCAGCTCTTCCAGGGAGGCCTACTTAGTATTAAAATAAAAACACCTACAATCAGATAACATTCTTATGCCATTCTGCCAACCGCAAAAATTGAATTACAGAGACAATATTCCACATGTACAAAATCACCTAGAAAGTATAAGAGAGTGAGATAAAAACAAGGAAAACAATTATACTCCTAGGCAACCATACAATCCCTGGAATAATGCCTCTCTTCATGTTTCAGACAATCCAAAATAGACCACTCTCAATCTCTTCACAAATGCCGTCCCTCCCGCTCATCCCTAGAGCAAGCGTGTTGTTAGGGTGTCGCTCGCATGCTCCTCGCTATAGCCAAGTTGATGTATTGTTTGGAGCGCCGGTCGGAGAATGACGTCACGCAGCGGAGAGAGGGGGATGATGTCAGAGAAAGGGAGCGTAAATAAATAACAAAAACTACTTACGAAGAAAGTACGAGGAGAAAGAACGAGAATCTTTAGATTCTAAGAATAGAACGGGTAGACCGAAGGTAAATATCAAAGATGATTTGATAATGGTTAGTTTGTTGTTATCGTCTCGGAATAGCCATTGGGAAACGGAGGGACACGTATGAATATTAAGGAAGACTTTGAAGAATAATGAAAGAAAGAGATAATAAATTGATATTAAGTCAAATGAAGTAAATTGAAATTGACATCTAGGATTCATACCAAGAACAAATGGTAGATAAAAAGAACTTTACCATGGGTGGAGGGGGGAGACAGGGAGTGAAAAAACAAAATTTAAACATTAAAGATAATCTAGAGTAGTAGTCATGCTGAAATAAATCAAAACATTCTTGTTCATACCAAAATCTCAAGCATAGGAAATGAATACTACACACCAAAGAAATTTACAGAAAATTGCGTATTTGCTGAGAAAAGAGCAAAATAAGCATAATTTCGGTCCAAGCACATGCGTGATTAACACGGCCACGCAATTTGCATCAGATCTGTGTGTGTATGTAGTGCCGTGACTTGTGGCGATATAGCGGTCTACTCCAAGTCTCAATTTGACGGACTGTTTCGATATTTTTTCAACATTTCTTCGGAAATCATTATCGAAACGTGAATAGAATCTTGTGTAGGCATATGTATATGTTAATGGAACACTGTAAGGGAAATATGTTACAGATTTATCTCAAATTATTTTGGCTGTAAGAACTCAAGCTTGGCTTTAATTACATAAAATTACGGTGACCCGACATTTGCTCCTGCGACAATTGCTCTGGGCTTTATTTCGTCTAAGATATAGGGTTAGGGTTAGGGTTGTAATAGGGATTTATATTAGGTTTAGGGTTAGGTTTAGGGTAGGGTATAGTGTAAAGTCCCTGGTTGAAGTTAGTCATTCGATTAGTGTATGGAATTTATAGCGGAGCAATTGTCGCGGGAGCAAATGTCATGGATTCTGAATTACATGTATACCGTTAATTCAAACACAAATACATAGAGAGAGATATAATTATAAGATGTGATTGAAAAAACAAAACACAATAGCTGAATAGAGGTAGATGT